>JAPDVR010000023.1:32647881-32777881 GCA_026230005.1 Gila orcuttii
ATGTTTTCGAGCCGTTTATTCCCGCCCCTGCTCCATTCAAATCTTGCGCGATGACAGCGCCCGGTATTTTCTGTGAGATTTAGCCTACATCAGACTAAGGTAAGTGTGAATTAATAAAATCATTGTAAATAACGTGTTTACCATAATACAACGGCAAAGTTTTTCAATGTCATATTTTTTTCGGAACCGTATTTTCTAGCCCCATTGCCTTCAGTTCCCTTTCGAGAGGTCTCTCCTATTGCGTAAGTAGCTTACGCTATGGGAAAACTCCTTTTCTCGAGAATATTGAAGTCTTTATGTAAAACGCATTGCAGCTGCACAGCTGACAGCAATGAACGAAGGAGCTCGGTCATTGGCTGTGCTGCGGCAACTTGCTCGAACCAATGACGGGGCGACTCTGAATGCGCGACCAATGAGCGCGCTTCGCGCCCGCGCGCGTCAGAGCCCGCCAAGATGGGCGTGGCCAAGAGCTATATACTGGGCGCCCCGTCATGAGAGTTCTTTAGATTTAATCTCCTTCAGCGAACACCTTCTTCGCTGGATCCTCCGGATTATTGAAGCTTCGCCGCCGTCGAAAAACATACCAGTGGGATTGCTACGAGGACGTCGTCACCTTCAGCCGCCTTCGAACGCCATCCTACTGAGCCATCCGGCGTGCTACACACGCAAGTATTTTACATCTGTTCGCCCCGCGACACTTGTAAAAGAGCAATTTTCTGAGGCGTTGTTTCAAATGCCTTCCTGCGCATCGTGCAGAGACCTTCTCCCGGACGGGGATCGTCACATCATCTGCGCTCGCTGCCTGGGCCGGGACCACGCAGAAGCTGCTTTGACCAAGGGCGGATGCCCGGAATGTGATGACCTGGGTCTCTCCACACTATGGGCTCGCCTCGCCGCTTTCGCCGTGAGCGAGCCCATCGCCGCCACCCCTCTGTTTGAGCCGCGCATTAAGAAAAAGCGCCGCTCATAGAGGCTTCCTAAACCTGAGCTCAGTGACGTCACGCCGAGCCAGTCTCCGCGTGCTTCACCGCTGCTCTTGCCTTCCCCACCGCCGGTTCAGTTCACCCAGCCGGACCCACACCCTTCTAGCAGAGCGGTGGGCCTTGTGACTTTCGGCGCGTCCGAGGACGACGGGGGAATGGATGACAGCTTGTCCATCGACGCTGCATCGGACGACTGGCCGGGCTCCACTCTCGAAGCCCTGCCGCACTACTTCTGCTCTCGCCGGTCGCGCCTACGCCGCCGCCGGCCAAGATGCAGCAGCGCTTCAGTCAATGGCGGTACTTCAAGTGTTCCAAGCCAAGCTTCTCCGCTCTATGGACGAGTCTGGCCCCGAACCCGAAGCCTTTAGGGACCTACGCAGCGCAACTGATATAGCTCTGCGAGCCACGAAGGCCACCGCCCAGTCTATTGGCCGTGCTATGGCTAATTTGACTGTTCTCGAGCGCCATCTGTGGTTAACTCTGACTGAGATGAAGGACGCGGATAAGGCGCCATTTCTCGACGCGCCTATCTCCACCAGCGGGCTCTTTGGACCGGCGGTTAAAGGGGTTTCGCCGAACGCTTCACTGAGGCCCAGAACGCTTCACAAGCTATGCGTCATTTCCTGCCCAAGCGCTCCAGCTCATCGCAGAGCAGACAGAGACCGCCACAGCCGCAGCGGGCTAGAACAGCTCCCACCGCCTCTCAGCCCGCGCCTCAGGCTGACGCTCGCGCTCTCACAACCGCAAGCCGGCTTCTGAGCGACGGGGTCCTCGGCCCAAGATTGTGTTGAACCCTGAGCCTCGAAAGCTGTCCTAGCCACAAGAATGAGAAGAGAGAGTGCGTGTCTCGCAAAAGCCGGACCACTTTCTCTGCAAAAGCTCAAACATTACCCAGTCCCCTTACAGGCGGCTGGATATGTCCATACAGCAGTCAATGGGCCAGTCACAGAGCTCGCTCACCTGCAAACAAACGCAGTTTTTACGGCGACGCACAGAAAACACAAAAAGAGTCTTTTTCTGCCTGTGTCACTAAGGGTTCACATGTCCACAAAGTGTGCATTCCCAGATACTGTCAAAACAGTGCCAAATTCATTCCCAGCTCAGGCTCTGCTCCCCATGAATGTAGATTACGTGCCTACGGTCATGTACGCACCACTACACACAAGCACTGTTCACACAGTTATAAATTCATCCCCAGTAAAAGCGGGAAACATTATAAAAGTGACGCGTGTGCCTACCACTGTTTATGCACCCCCACTTGTCAAACACAACTCCAGCTCAGGCTGCGAGTTTTACAGACACAGCGCGCGCTGTTGTAATCACACACGCGCCCATTCGCTCAGCGCGCGCCCGCGCCTCTGAGAGCTACAAGCTCAGGCGATTCGCTGGCCGGGTCCCTACGTCACAGCGGCCCGCCCCTAGCCTGTATTCAGCCCATATCTGTACACGCAGCGGCATGGGGAAACATTCCAGATATGCCGAAATGGGTATTGAATATAGTAAAGCACGGATACTCGCTCCAGTTCGCTCGCAGACCACCACGTTTTACGACTGTGGTCGAGACGAAAGTGAGAAAGGAGTGTTCACATGTTCTACGCACCGAGGTGCGCAAACTAATAGAAAAGGGCCCTGTGCAAACTGTTTCCCCCTCTCTGAGCGAGGCAGGTTTTTACAGCCGCTATTTTCTCGTCCCGAAAAAGGATGGCGGTCTCCGCCCCATCCTAGATCTCAGACACCTGAACAAAGCACTAATGATTCGCTCGTTCAGAATGTTAACAACCAAGCATATCCTCGCGCAGGTACGCCCAGGAGATTGGTTTCTCTCAGTGGATCTGAAAGATGCTTACTTTCACATTCCAATAGCGCCTCATCACAGGCCGTTTCTGAGATTCGCTTTCGAGGGACAGTCATACCAGTATACAGTACTTCCGTTCGGCCTGTCCCTGGCTCCCCGTACATTCACGAAATGTATGGATGCAGCACTTTCCCCCCTAAGGCGAAGGGGAGTGCGAATACTGAATTATCTCGACGATTGGCTGGTTCTAGCTCAATCAGAAAGTCAGTTGATAACACACAGATCTTGGATTATCAGCCATTTAGAATGCCTGGGTCTAAGAATCAATTTTGCAAAAAGCATACTATCTCCCAGCCAGAGGATTTCTTTCCTGGGAATAGTTCTAGACTCGATGCAAATGACAGCGCGTCTCTCATCAGAGCGCGCGCTCACCATCCGGCGCCTTGCAACATCATTCAGGGCGGGCGCGCACGCCCCCCGTCAAGCGGTTTCAGAGGATGCTCGGTCTCATGGCCTCAGCATCGGCCGTACTCCAGCTAGGATTGTTGCATATGCGCCCTCTCCAACGCTGGCTCAAGAACCGCGTCCCTACTCACGCGTGGCGTTCGGGCCACTTTTTAATCAGAGCGAACCACGGCTGTATAAAAGCCCTGACGCACTGGAAAGCCGCCGACTGGTACCAGTCAGGCGTGAGTCTGGGTGTGAACACAAGGAGAAAGATGATAACGACAGATGCCTCCAAAATAGGTTGGGGGGCCCTTTACGAGGGCAGGCCTGTCTCCGGCTTTTGGTCAAACCCGGAGAAGCGCCTACACATAAACTGTCTGGAAATGAAAGCGATCGCTTTGGCTCTCAGAGCCCTGCTCCCACATCTAAAAAACGAACACGTCCCGGTCCGAACGGACAACATGACGGTAGTGTCGTACATAAATCGCCAGGGTGGACTCAGGTCGAGCTCCATGCATTCATTGGCCAGGAGACTCATTTTATGGTCCCAGCACAACTTGTGCTCGCTGAGAGCAGCGCATGTGCCAGGCGCCCTGAACCAGGGGGCAGACATGCTATCCAGAGACAAGATTCTCCCAGGAGAATGGGCTCTCAACCCACTGACGATTCAGTGGTTATGGAAAACCTTTGGCAAAGCGGAGATCGACCTCTTCGCCTCCAAGGAGAACGCGCACTGCTCTCTTTTCTTCACGAAAAGCACGGACGCGCTCGCCCAGAGCTGGCCGAGCCGCCCCTTATATGCCTTTCCCCCGATCGCGATGCTGCCACAGGTCATCAGTCGGGTCAGAGAGGAGAAAAACGCAGTGCTGCTTATAGCCCCACTCTGGAAGAACCAAACATGGTTTCCAGATCTGATGCAAATGCAATCTACACCACGGCCGATTCCACTGAGGCCAGACCTCCTCAGTCAGGCCAGCGGGATGATATTTCATCCCCGCCCCGATCTGTGGGCCCTTCATGCATGGCCCCTCAACGGGTTCCCAGGAACCTCACGAGCGGAGCACTAAATACCATCGCTGAGGCGCGGGCGCCCTCCACGAGACGCTTATATGCCCAGAAATGGAAAGTGTTCAGTGACTGGTGTAATGCCAAGGGCCTGAACCCTGAAACATGCGTGATTTACGAACGTACTCGCTTTTCTACAAGGGCTTCTGGAGGCGGGCCGCACCCCCTCCACGCTCAAAGTATATGTGGCGGCCATCACAGCGTCACACGACCCTGTAATGGAACGTCCATTGGGAGGAAACGACCTAATTATTCGTTTCCTAAGGGGCGCTAGGAGGATGAACCCTTCACGCCCCCCCTCAGTGCCGATCTGGGACCTAGCTACTGTCCTAGACGCTCTTAAAGGGCCCCCGTTCGAACCACTCCGAACCGTGCACCTTAAACAGCTCTCGCTCAAGACTGCGCTCTTGCTGGCACTCGCCTCGGTCTAGAGAGTGGGCGACCTGCACGCGCTTTCGACAAGCGCTGCCTGCCTAGAATTCGGACCTAATGACTGCAGGGTCGTCCTTAGACCGAACATGGGTATATTCCTAAAGTGCTCACCACTCCCTTCAGAGCACAGGTTATCTCCCTAACTGCGCTATCGTCTCAAGCAGACGAACACGACGCTAATCTACTCTGCCCCGTTAGGACTCTCAGAGTGTATTTGGAGCGTTCTGCCCTATTCAGACAGACAGAACAACTGTTTGTATGCTTTGGCGGCCGTACGAAATGTTCCGCCGTTTCAAAGCAGAGAATCTCTCACTGGATAGTTGAAGCTATAGCACTGGCTTATGAAGCTAAGGGGTTTCAATGCCCCTGGGGAGTCAAAGCACACTCCACCAGGAGTGTGGCTTCTTCCTGGGCATGATCGAGCTGGATACCGATCGAGGATATTTGTGCGGCGGCAGGCTGGGCCTCACCGTCCACATTTATCAGGTTCTACAACCTACAGGTCCCGATATTGCATTCCAATGTACTATCAGCATGATGCTAGTTGAACTACGAGTTCGTATCTAGATTATGTATGTGCTTGTGTCACACTGAGCGCCTTCTAGCCGCTCTGTATTTTTTCCCACATATAAAGCTCGCCTCTGCCGGCTAGTTGGATGATAACTTTGCTTTTCAGCTCAGGCACCTGCCTCTGGCTATCATAAGGCGAAGTTCAGCACGCACGGCGTTTTGCATGGTGTTCCCATAGCGTAAGCTACTTACGCAATAGGAGAGACCTCTCGAAAGGGAACGACTCGGTTACTAACGTAACCTCGGTTCCCTGAGAGGAGGGAACGAGTATTGCGTAAGCTGCCGTGCTTGTGCTTGGTTAGTTCGCTTCAGTCGTTTTAACCTAAAGAACTCTCATGACGGGGCGCCCAGTATATAGCTCTTGGCCACGCCCATCTTGGCGGGCTCTGACGCGCGCGGGCGCGAAGCGCGCTCATTGGTCGCGCATTCAGAGTCGCCCCGTCATTGGTTCGAGCAAGTTGCCGCAGCACAGCCAATGACCGAGCTCCTTCGTTCATTGCTGTCAGCTGTGCAGCTGCAATGCGTTTTACATAAAGACTTCAATATTCTCGAGAAAAGGAGTTTTCCCATAGCGTAAGCTACTTACGCAATACTCGTTCCCTCCTCTCAGGGAACCGAGGTTACGTTAGTAACCGAGTCGTTACTGCGTGCACTGACAGCGCCCTGTGTTTCCTTTCCAGACACTATATCAGACGAAGGTAAGTGCAAATAAAAACCTTTTCATAAAACCTTTTTAAATAGAGTATTTAACAAAAGATTGAGTGTTGTTGATTTAAATTGAGTGCATTTATGTTTGAGTTGTTAACGTATTCTCCTTTGACAAATCAGCAGGCACTTTCTTCTCAACTGTCCTCAGAGGCTTCAGAAACAGTAACTCACTGAAGGAAGAACTGCAGCTGACTTTTGATTCATGTGAGGCAAACAAGGCAGAAAAGGTGTGTTTTAGCAACATACTTAAAATTATATCATAATTGTTAAAGTGCAGTGTAAATTTCACTCCTTTTGTTTGTTTCAATGTTCTAGTAAGTGTAGAAATCTACCATGTACTTAGTTTTATTATGATGTATTTTACTGTGTATATATATAATTGTTTTTATGCCAGGTGGTAAATGCTGCCATTCTTCACGAATAGGCTACTGCTGCTCTTCAAAGATCTGAGTCATCAATAAGGTAATGCACACAGAAAGAGTTTTTGTTTGAATACAATTCAGTTTCCCAAGTTATCTTGTATTTCTTTTAGCTACTGAAACGGCAAGAACGCACTTTGACTTGCTTTGATTATTTCCATTCTTGTTGCTGTCCAACTAGCAAAATTGCTTTGTATTGTTACATTTTTATTATTATATCACTCTAACCTGTGCTTAAACAGTGAGTACTGTACAATGTATTAAGAGAAAATGTGTCTTAATTGTTTTTTTAATTTTAATCTCAGGATCCTCCGATCCCTGCCCCAACCATTCATCTGAAGGACTGCGGCAATGAGACCCTTTGGACCAACAGTGGCAGTTTACCCAGGATGAGATCTCGCTGATGTTAGCCTGCAGCACTGACACATTTTTTGGTTTTCCAGCATATTTTGAATATTTGAACCCATTCTAAAAGTGACTGTATGATGTTGAGATCTATCTATTCACACCGAGGACAACTGAGGGACACACACAACTATTACAAAGGGTGAAAGATAAGATAAGTTAAAGTAGATGACAATATTTACAATAACAGACAATGTCTGTTGTTGTTCATTACACTGTGTTTTTAATTGTTCTGGTCAATTGTTCTGATCTGGTCAATTTCACTTTTAAATGACCGATTTCTAAAGAAATTTTTAATCAATTGATTTAATTTACTGCAAATATTGTAATTGTATTTTTTACTGATTAAATGTTAATATACAATGTTCAGTCAGTATGCATTATAGAAGTTAAGATATGTAATGTAAGCCTAATAAAGCTGTTGATGTGAAAAACAAAACTTGGTTTAATGATTTATAATTTATTTAAAATGTATTTAATAATAAGTAAACAACAAAATATAAACTGGAAAATTTGAGTTTACTCCATTTGCCTTTTAAGTTATCTTTACTTAAACATTTAAGTTAATTCAATGAGAAGACCACATTAGGTCAACTCAATTAATTAAGTTTGAATTTTCCCATTACTCAAAAAAAACTTACGCAACCACTTTGCTCAAATCATTTGAGTAGTCTCAACTTATTAGGGTTTACAGTGTATCATATGAGAATTCAAACTGTGCTCACCCACTAGAGTTAGCACAGCAGAGACAGCGTGAGGCTGTGATCTCTTATTATGACTCAGAAGGGGTTTGTTATCATCCCTCGAGCTGTGCCAAAAAAAGACCATCCCCCTTCACTAGATTCACAAGCTAAAAAGGTACAAAAAATAGACAGAAGCTGAAATGTTTGACTTTCTGTTTACATCTTTTGAGTTTGAAATTCATTCCTCTCCATAGTGATGAAGACGTGGGTGAGATTTGTAATTGGATAATAATCTGACTTTTATTGCCATGTGTTGCTATTCCAGGGTTCAGAAGCATATGTTTGACTCTCACTATACAGCAGCCATAAACACCTGGCCATTAGTGAATGTAGAATGTACCCTGGTAAAACAACCATTTCTGATTGTGCTAATCGTAAATAGTTTCACTGACTTGTGCTGCGAGCCCAAGACCATGTAATAGCTCTATATGTGTTGGCCCTTAAGGTCTTAACAACATTTGTCTCTTGTAATTATGTCCAGCTGAGAAAGGGTTTTAGAGAAAATTGCAGTCTACGTTTTGGACAAGAAGCTGTATATATACCACTACTGAATCTCTGACAGAGTGCTGGATGCTGTTTCTACACCTCCAGGGTCATTGTTGAGAGAAGAGGACCATGAATTATTGCAGCCTTCCTCGCAGGAGATGCACCATACTTACTCTTTGCTTGCAAACCTCCTGGTTGAAAACTATGACTGATAGAAGAGATATTGGTCTACCCCTGGTGTGTGGCCTAGTTTCATGCCTGACCGTTCTTTTATTCTAGTTTGGATGCAGGCAACTGTACCGGTCTGTGCATCAATAACGTGGGTAATACTTGTTAGTTAAATTGTGGAGATCACAAACCCAGGCCCAACAAAGAACTAGGATGAAGATACACTCTCAGGAAAAAAAGGTACAAAAGCTGCCACTATGGCTGTACCTTTTCAAAACCTTTGTACCTAAAGAGTGCATATTGGTCCCTCAAAGGTACATATTGGTACCAAAAGTGTACATATTAGTATCTAATGGCGCTTTTCCATTACCAGTACCAGCTCAACTCGACTCGGCTCGCTTTTCGCTCCGTTTTCCATTACAGATAGTACCTCCACAATAGTACCTGGTCGTCATAGCGACGCCACAGGAAACTGCCGTGATGTAATCTTCTACGCGACACACACCCGCTACCCACACACACACAGGACAATGGAGGTAATCGAGTGTATGCTGTTTTTGATCCTCGGGATGTGGCTGTTTCTCACAGCAAGAAGACAAACGCTGTTTCAGGAGAGGCTGAGGGCAGCAAAACGAAACACTGCTGAAAAAAACAGCTCCGTCTGGCGCGTGCAATAATGACACAGTGAATAGTGACGATTCTCTCTGACCAATCAGCAGTCTGCAGTGTTTTCACGTCACATTTTAGTATCGCCTCAGCAAAATTGGTACATATTAGAACCCTTTTGAAGGGTACTGTCACAGTGACAGCTTTTGTACCTTTTTTTCTGAGAGTGTACTGTGTACTGGAAAGGGGGGCCATGGCACTGGGCACAGTGGATGAACAATATCCCACCAGCAAGAGTTTCAGTGGACTCAAAGGTAATGACAAGTGGAACCTTCTGGCCTACGCAACCAACAATTTAATCCATGGGCACTATTAGGATAAGGATTCAGGAATGTTTCTCATTTCAATTGTAAGACAGTTTCTCGTCCCTATAATGCCAGTGACTATTGTAGTCAAGCCGGGCAACTTGGGCAACTTGCCAATGGTGTCCTAAAAGACCTCAGGTGCCATTGCTTCTTAAGTGTGATTGGTTTGGACAGTCCATGCACCAAAAGTGCACCTCAATGGAGAATGCACAAGTATTACAAATGTTCTCTTCATACTGTGCTGTCGAAGTGGCGTCCCATATGGAAAAGGTTTGCTAAAAACACCTGTGATTCTTAAATGTTCCAACAGAATATTGTAAGGGACATATATGCTGCAAAAAACACATATAGAAATTGCATAATATTGATGTATTTTTAATCAAATATGTCATATATGTACTACATACAACTAAAGCCATATAGATTTTCATGATGTAAAAACATAGGGAAATAATGCTAATTTAATATAAATGTCCAGCATATCTCTTAAGACGTGTATAAAACAGTGCAGTTTACCAATCAGTATAAGTCTGTACTTCACTCATGCTCTTGCTCTTATCTTGTCCTAAGTGAAGCCCTATGCTAGTCAATCATAGTCATATACTGTATAATCAACCTTAGATGAAACACAACATTTAAACTACACACACAAGCACACATTTTAATTACAAACTTATTTATTAGAGTGTATTCTACAAGATACAGTTGCATATTTCACATATCAATAGTTTTCATTTGAAATCCTGCATCACCAGATTTAATTTGTGACAATTTATCACAGGACTAAGTTTAGTATACAACAGTTCTATTCTTAACCTACAAACATAAAACTTTCCTCAATGTCGAAGTGATTCTTATGCGTCTCAACACCAGAGTTCATGTCACATAAGCTGCCTTATTTGGTCTTCTGTGCTGACAAATGTTATAATTATTTGTGTATTGTTTTCCAGAATAAGAGGCTGCTACCGTTGTCTTTTAGTCAGTTTTTGTATTTGATTTGTTTAATGTTGTGACTGAGAACAAGAGAGATAGAAAGACTCATTTCGATGTGAGAAACAACCCTTATTGATTTAAATCACTGTACTCAAGCTTTTCTACTCTAATTTACCAAATTTTGCATAATAAACGCTGCGCTGTTTCAAGTGCAGTCTGGAATAAAATAATTTTTCATCCTGTGTCCAGTGTTGTCACTAACTCACATACCGGGCCACACATACTGACTCAACTTTGTTCATTTGCAATATGTCATTTGTTCACAGACAACAGGCCCAGACATTTCACAATTAATGTAAATACACAGGGCCCTATTTTAATGATCTGAAACGCAAGTATCAAGCGCAAAGCGCAAGTAACTTTGTGGGCGGGTCTTGGGCGCTGTTGCTATTTTACCGGCGGGATAAATGACTCTTGCGCCCGACGCAAGTTTAAAAGGGGTTGGTCTGAAATAGCTTCATTATTCATAGGTGTGGTTTGGGCGTAACGTGAAATAAACCAATCAGAGCGTCATCTAACATTCCCTTTAAGAGCAGGTGCGCATGTTGCATGGCGGATTATTATTATTATGGCGGATTTACCAGGCGCGCTTCAGAATCGGTTCTCAGCCGAGGAGATCGATGTTCTCGTCAGGGCCGAAAAAGAAAGAGAAGTGACATTGGGGATGGGACAAACCCACCCAAATTAGCTTCGGTTAAACATGCATATAATAATTTGCTCACTACACAAAATGCATCTGTGTAGATGAGAGAATCATCTGTATGCGCGTTGTTTACACTCTGTATTATGGCCAAGCATGCGCGCTTAAAATAGCATCTGAATGTACGCGCAACGCGCCACTGACTTTAGACTAGGTTTTTTCTGGTCAGTGGCACAATTGTTTTCTGGAACTGCAAAATAGCACCAGGGATTGTTTGCGCCGGAACACGCCTCCTTTTTTGCGCTGAACCGCCCAGGGAGCGCAAGTTCATAGTTTGCCGGCGTCCGTCTGTGGAGGGAAAAGTCCGCTTTGCGCGGGTGCAAAATACGAATGATACATGCGTCGGTGTACAAAGTCAATTGCGCTGGGTGCAAGATAGGGCCCACAGTCTCACAATGTCATTGCTGTCAACTGCTCTTTCAAATCCTGTAGGAAAATGAAGAGTACTCATAAAGGTCTGTGATATTTTGACAGAACATCCTCGAACCAGCTTCTGGACTGAACAATTTCCAAATTTGCCAACTGCATATAAGTGATGTTGGTCATCAAAACATGAAATCTGTATAAAACACATATAAACAAATGACACAAAATGTGTATAAATCCTATATGACTTTAATTTGACTAGCATATGATTCAATGTAAGGAACTTAAAAAGATTTGTATATGAATATCAGATATTTTCTACACCATTGCATACTTGTGTCATGTAAAACTCATATAAGACTTTTTACAGTATGCATATATGACGCAAAAATCCCCTACAAGTTGTATGTGTGCTATGAAAGTGGCCATAATCGGTCTGATTTTGTATAAGACATGTATTGGGCTTAGATGAAACACAGAAGGTAATTCTGGCTGATTTAAGTAAGGAAGATATATGTGTCACAGGTGTGGTGCTGGCTGAAGAAGAGGCTGAGACAAAAGTCTCCAATTCAAACGTTTATTAAATTCACAAAACAACAAACAGGTACAGTACAGGCAGGCAGACGGGCAACGGGTACACACACAAAGGTAACATTTACAAGAACCCACAAGGACAGACTGAACAGAAACAAACTAAATACTTGCACAAATCAAACATAACAAGGTGCAGACAGGTGACACGGATGAAGACGAGGAACAGGTGGGTAATTGAGGGAGTGACTTCAGGTGTGGAGACACGGAGGATTCTGGGAAGTGTAGTGCCGACGGAGACAGAGTGGTGCAGACAATGACTGTGACAATATGGTTGCTGTATATGAACCATGCAGGTTTTTTTTCATATAGGTAGTATTCGAAGATTCATGCACTCAGACCATCATTATACATTGCACACAGATGTACTTCTTGAGAGTTTTGATTTCACTCCTGAAATTAAATTTAGCATGCTCACTATAAAAAAAAAGTTCAGGTCAAGTAACTTCCTGGCAACATTACTGCCAAGTTAAACCACTTAAAATAATTTTAAGTAGATTCTTCTGCATGTTACCACTTTTTATTCAATGCAATATGCTGTAAAGGACAAGGTGCGTCTGCTCCTGGTTGAGCCCTGCAGAAACTTGGCATCTTTCGTTTTGTAGTGATTTCCAGAAATACTTTGGCAGTTTGGATGAAGTAAAGCGGGTGTTACATAAAACACAATGGAAATTGTCCCAGAGGACAGTTGGTAACACTGCCTTCATAGGTCCTATTTACAGCTGGTATTGAGATGCGTTTTGGTTGATCGGATCACAAGTAGACGAGGGAGACACGTACCCGTTTACACCTGGTGTTTTAATCCGTCTTTTGTCCATTTTCAATCACTTCTGTCCTGATTTATTAGAGGGGATGGTTTATGGGCGGGTAAATGTATGTCTTTTTTCAGATCTTTCAATCTAATGGACAAAATAAGCTTGCGCAATTTGATGATGGACGATGGAAAAACATACAGAGAGCAGCAGGTTTTGTTTCTGCTCTAAAAGCCGCAAGATCATGCAGAACACTATGAGTGTGTGTTAGAAATCAGGAATCGTGAGAGAACATTGTGCTTTAAGAACATTAAATCCCGTCTTTAGCGCACTTCCCATAATGTTTACTCATTGGGTCAGTAGGCGGATAGCAGACGGTCTTTTGTGGCTGTTTGAACACATTCGACCACATGAGCATCTACACTACGAAAGCAATCTGGTTGAATGTGTTTCGGGCAAATTCCTCTGGAAGTAGTTGAAAGTGGGCAAGCTCAAAACGTTTTAGACCCTGTTTACACCTGTATTTAGCGTTGTCCACTTGTGATCCGATCGACCAAAACGCATCTTAATAAACAGATGCGTAAACAGGGCCATCTACTTTGTCTCCAAAAAGTCAAGTCAAGTCAAATCACCTTTATTTATTTAGCGCTTTTTACAATACAGATTGTTTCAAAGCAGCTTTACAGAGATAACAGGAAAATAATGTTGTAATAATATTGTTAAATATAAAATTAAATGTCCCCAACTAAGCAAGCCAAAAGCCAATGGCGACAAAAAAAAAAGGCGAAGAAAGGTGAAAAAGGCGACAGTGGCAAGGAACCAAAACTCCATCAGTGACAGATTGGAGAAAAAAACCTTGGGAGAACCCAGGCTGGGTCAGGGGGCCAGTTCTCCTCTGGCCAATGAACGAACAGTGTATGATTATGGAAATCATCAGGAACATCCAAGGCACTCTCACCCGGACGAAGGCTTGTATGCCGAAACGCGTCGGAGTGTTTTTAATAGTGTTGATTATGACCAAGCCATAGAAATAAAGGCTTTTTAACTTTTAACTTTTCTAAAGAGAGTGCCTTGGATGTTCCTGATGATTTCTATATGCTTTTTCTATCCAAAGAGCACCTCAAACTTATTCACTTGAGTCCAGGAAGCGCTTCTCTACAGACATTAGTGTATGATTATGATTCAGGCATTATTATAGGTCAGAAGTCAGACTGGATCAGAACTTTCACAATATTTATCCAGTTCATCTGGCTGGGGGTCATCAGACCGGTATGGAGACGGGTTTTTAAGGTGTCCATGAGGCCTTCACAGGGCGGATGAGGCTGGCACTTCAGGGATGCATTGTCATCGTGTCCATGCGATGGTCCTTCATCAGATCTGGATATGGCCTGGATCCGGCGGACTGCAGTAACCCTCGGGATAAACAGAGACTAATATTAGCGTAGACGCCATCCTTCTTATGATGTACAAAGTACATCAGGATTTTGAAAAAAAGCTGCTTATGGAGTTCAGGTAGGCTCAACTATCTGCTAACCTAAAATAAAAGCCCCTGGGTCTACCAGTACCAGTTCCCTGGGTTTTCAAACCATCAGGAGATTGATTAAAGGACAGGAAAGAAAACAAAGAAGCAGTGCCTTGATAAGGTAATTTATATACCTTTCATCATTCAGATGCAACTGCAATTGGGGTCATTACAGTTTTTGTAGGGTCAGCCAACATCAGTGCTGATGGACTGTCATGATGCTCCCAGCCTGATACATCTGGCATTTAATCTGAGATGCAAACCCTCAGTAATCAGACACAGTCACTGGCCACCTCACCTGGGACCCCAAAGTGCCTCTTTATCACCAAACACCAATCATGAAGCTCATCTGCGCTGCGCACTCATTGTCTCCTAAAACCAAATAGCTCACTAAATGGTTCTCTGGGGAAATATATGTTGTGTCTATGCCTCTTTTCACATTAGAGCACACAACATCAGTCCCTTAAAGTCACATTAAACCCTTTATGAGTAAGGCAACAAGAACGCATCTCTGTGCATGTACTATAATACTTTTCCTAACCATGTGTGATACAGCACAAAAATAGAAACCAGTTGACCATCACAATGTCTCAAGACAATGTATAACTCTTGTCATGTATTGTTTTGAAGTTCTTGCCTTGTTTATAGAGGATTTGCTGTAGGAGCAGAATTCAGGGATATGTGTTGCACTGGATGCTCAAACAATGTTTTGAAAGGGGGGAAAATAACACATCACATTTAATTATACTGTAAAAGGTTGTACAAAGACATGCCAGGAGTACATAGAAACTAATACAGAACTGTCAAGGCTGTGTTGCAGAAACGAGTTTATTAGTATTTAAATTAGCATCTTATCCTTTCACTGCAGGTCTTGTGGAAAGGAAAGGAAGTATTTTTCAGCCAATGCTTAAACAACGTGTTACACGTTCCCTAGAGATGTCACAATATCTCTCTCTAGGTAAGCCGAGTCTGTAGATCAATTACCGTTTGTCTCAGAGGAGACGATGAGGTTGACTCACTGTCAGTCACAGCCAGACAAATGCAAACCGCTGGCCTGGAATCAATTTTTCAGACCCTTGTTTTCCAGCATTTTCCATTTGCAAAAAAGCAAGCTGTGCACTACATTCATATTTTAGATTCAGCAAATGTCCCTCATGTGGGCATTGTCATTTATATTTTCACATACTACTGATTTTTATCCTGCTGTATATGGATAATAAAATGACAATATGGTGCTATCACATACAAGTAAATCTTAATATGTGGAGACTGATATTAGGACAAAGTCCACAGCAGATTGAACCTAATAACTACATAAATGCGTTATCTCTGCATCATAAATCACATTTCTCTCCTGACTGGCTTGCTATAGCTCATCGTTTCAGCTTCTAAGCCGCTCATTAATTTATATTTGAATAAGTTTCTCTGATCATTCTGTCTGACAGGCTCTGTAATTGCCCGATTGAATCAAGCCACTTTCAAACCCATGGCCATTGTCACATTGTTGCATTAACAGAAAATCAGCAATGTGTCAAAACATTTTGTGGCTGCAACACCCTGCAGATTCTCAAAACTGTTATTATGTGCTGAGTAAAAAATATGAGATAATTGGGAGGATATTTTTTCTAGACTGCTCAGTGAGGTGTGAAAAGCATTTTATATTCCTCATTTATCTTCCACTTTATTCAAGAGCTAAAATCAAAATCTGACAAAGGGTCTTTTACAGCACAAACAGATTGACCATAACCCTGCCTTGAGGAGTCAACCATTTTATTTGAATTTCTAGCCTTTATAAGTATGTCCATATGTATATATTGTGTGATGTATTTCTTAGTGAAACACAATATTCAGCAGGGAAAAATGCAGCCCAGAACTGGATTTTGTTATTGGGAACTGATTCGATGGTAGAAAAAAAGTGTGTGTGTGTGTGTGTGTCCCTGAATGAATCAGTGTGGGTTTACAGTGGATTGTGGAGGGTTCTTGAAGATCAAGTTCACCCTCCAGAGAGTCTCAACCCATTTTTTTTTACAGTCTATGGTCAATCGATCTCAGATCACAAACTCATAAACTTCAGTTTTAGTTTTCCAATAGAAAATGAAGAAAATGAAAATAAAAGAACAAGAAAATGCTCAGCTATCGTAAAATCAAATCTGTGAATCCATCTTCTTTTTCTGTTTCAATAAGGGCTTCCACCTTGTCAGAATGTTTATTATCTAACTGTCCGTCAGAAATCTGCTGCATTTACAATAATGTTTCTTCTCAAACACTTGAGAGGCATGTCCCTGTTAAAGGATTAGTTCACCTCAAAATGAAAATTTCCTAATAATTTACTCACCCCAATGCCATCCAAGATATCCATGTCTTTCTTTCCTCAGTGGATTATTCTTCGAATAATGGACTTCAATGACAACCAGCGTTTTGAAATCCAAATCAATGCAGTTTCAAAGGTCTTTGAAGTGCTTCAGCGGACTGTGCACGATCGCAGCTGATGAAGAGAGTCTTATCTAGGGAAACAATAGGTCATTTTCAAAAAAAAAAAAATATATACATATACTTTTTAACTACAATTGTTCGGGTTGAGCTGATTAATGCGCCGGGAACTACGTCATCACGTTGAAAGGTCACTGACGATGTCGCGGGCGCTGGCGGAAGTACATTGAAGTCCATTATTCGAAGAAAAATCCTGAAATGTTTTCCTCAAAAAAATTAATTTCTCTTCCACTGAGGAAAGAAAGACATGGATTTCTTGGATGGCATTGGGGTGAGTAAATTATTAGGAAACTTTCATTTTGAGGTGAACTAATCCTTTAAAACTAGACTGGTTCCATCTACTCGTGCCTCACCCTGGTTCACTCCTGAACTTCGAATGATGAAAACTGAAGGTCGCCGCCTAGAAACACTATACAGGACAACTAGGCTCACTGAGCACTCTCTGGCTTTTAAAGAACATTTGCTCAGCTACCGTACAGCCCTCAATGATGCAAGATATGATTTGCTATGGTTCACAAACTCACTAATCCACCACAACATGTTATTTCAGGCTCTGGGGTGCTTGTGAATAGCTTTTCCCAATTCTTTTCAGACAAATTGAAGTCAATCACTGAATCCATCACCAAAGACACTCCTCATACAAGTGATTAAAATGTTCATTTGATGTTTTCTGATTCAGCTCACTCAACAAACTCTCTCTCTCTGCTTTTACTCCGACTACTCCTGTTGCCATAAGTGATATAATTGTGAAGTCTAATTCCACATCCTGCCGGCTTGATCCTACTCCTACTGTTTTGCTTAAGATGTGTGTCCACAAGGTTGCACCCTTCATAACACATGATAAACTGTAGTTTGGCTGCGGTGAACCCCATTCTTAAAAAAACAGGCCTTGATCATCTAAACATGGACAATTACAGGCCAATATCTAATTTAACATTCTTAAGCAAAATCCTTGAAAAGGTTGTGGCTTCGCAATAGCGATCATATTTAGATGTTAATGGTCTTTTTGAACCTTTTCAGTCAGGATTTCGTCCATCTCATAGCACTGTAACTGCTCTTCTTCGGGTGGTTAATGACATTCTTCTGTCCATGGATTCAAGGTTAATAAACCTCTTGATGCTTCTCGGTCTAAGCTCTGCATTTGACACAGTCTGCCATGATATACTGATCTCTCGGCTTTCTGATATCGGCATCACTGGTTCATCTCTTTCCTGGCTCATTTCCTACATCAGCGAAAGAAAGTATTATATCACCATACAAGGGTATAAATCTAACACAGCTCTGCTTACACATGGTGTTCCTCAAGATTCAGTTCTTGGTCCAATACTGTTCATCATTTATATACAGTATATCCACTTGGTGACATCATACGCAGGCATGGACTTCAATTTCATTACTATGCTGATGACATTAAAATGTATCTTATACAACCAGCTACGATAGGGCATCCCTGCCTGACTCTTTTACAGGATGTATTAGGGATTTCAAGCATTGGATGTCCCTGAATTTACTCAAATTAAATAAAAAAAACTGAGATATTGATGATTGGCTCTGCTACCTCAGTCTAAAGGATGGACCTGTCCTTTGATATTGATGGAGTTCATGTTAAGCCTTCGTCATCTATTCGTAACCTTGGTGTCTTAATCGACTCAACTCTAGCTTTTGGCTCTCATATGTGACCCTGGACCATAAAACCAGTCATTTTTTTCATTGAGATTTATACATTACACCTGATTTATTAGGATAGGACAATATTTGGCCGAGATACAACTATTTGTATTTCTGGAATTTTTGGTCCATTCAGTGAAAGTCAATGGGGTCCAATTGGAATAGAAAAGTTTCAAGCTCCAAAATGGACATAAAGGTATTGAAAAAGTAATCCGTACAACTCCGGTGGTTTCATCTAAATGTTCAATCTATGATAACTTTGTATGACAAACTTTGTCAAAGTATGAGAAAAAAATCCTTTAAGGATTTAAAGTCTCTTCCTCACCATCTGTCTCTCTTCCATGATGCCAACAGCGTGAGTAATTTTATGATGCTGAGAGATGTGTAGTTTTGATCATGTTAAATTTAGACCCGGCACAATTTACATATTGTCAGCTGTGACTGACAATAGCGTTTGATGAAAACACTGCAGTTGGTCTTTCCTATGAAACCACCTCCATAGAGAAGTAGAGATTGAAGAGCCGATTAACCAGAATCATGCTGTTAAATCAAAATGAAACTCACTCCCTTTTAGACTCAATGTCTGAATTTAAAAAGACACTGTCAAATGGTTCTCTGGAAAAAAAAGACAAATCCTGAGAGACACAGTCAACAAAACAAGAAAGAGCTGGCCTTAATTTCATGATCGATGCAACTATTCAAAGCTTTTGTTGTGCGATTCATGATCAGGTGATATATTGTGAAGAAAAATATATGCGTTAACAGCAAAATTAACTTTTTATTCAAGTTATATATAAAATATATCCTTTAATATGTATTTTTTAAAACCGAAGTCCTGGATGCTCTTTTCCATACAATGAAACTGAATTAAGACTGATGTTGAGCTCCACAAAAATGACAAAAAGAAAAAAATGCTTTTCATACTCAGTATTTTTGTCTTGTTTCCAATCCAAATATCTAAAAATTCTTAAATCAAGATGCATTTACTAGATGAGTAAAATGACATAAGATATTATGTCCTGTTATCCGGGGGAATTAATCAAAATTAAGTGAGTTGATGCTTAAAAAAAGCAAAATTATCTGCCAATGGGGTAAGAAAAATAATCTTAATTCAAACAGAAACAAGATTATTTTTCTTACCCTATTGGCAGATAATTTAGCTTATTTTAAGCAAAAACTACATTTTTATATATTTCCCCAGAAAACAAGACTTAATATCTTGTCATTTTTTTACTTTAGTAAATGGGTCTTGATTTAAGAAATGTTTGATATTTGGACTGGAAACAAGACAAAAATCCTAAATTAGAAAAGCATTTTTTTGCAGTGTTGTGTGATAAAGTTTGTTGATATACTGTACTATGAACGTTCCCTACCTCATTTGGCAAGAACATTTAGAATCCCCTTGTTTATGGATTGATTTCCAACCTAAAATTGTTCAGACAGATTTCATTTGTACTGTTCAAAATGACAGATCAGATTCTTTCCATCCTTTTAGGAACCCCAGATGAGGTTTGCTGATTAGCCGAGAGCCAGAGAGAATAAAGTAGGCGAATGAACTGATTTAAATGACTAATTTAACAGAAGAGGCGTTGGATTAGACTGCCGTGTATTTTATGAATCAGCACTGGTGAGAAATCCTCACAGGAATCTTTGGGCAGCAAAAGTTCAATCAACTGTCAAATTAGCTCATAAAACAATATATCACCAGTGCACTTTAATAAGGGCCCATTTTGCCGTAATAATTGCATCTCTTATGAATTATGAAATGAATTATGCATCTGGAAAAGTTAATATGTGCAAATTCTGACATGCAATAACCTCAGTAATCCCAGTTGATAGAGACCGGTGAGAATATTACAGAATTAATATCAACAGTGTTTGTAATGTTAATCAGCTCGACAATGACATTTGAAGTGTGTTTATGGAGTTGTTTTTACAGGAGTTTTGCATACTTGAGATGTATAAACAGGGGTTTCTCTGATTCTTCTGTGTTTACAAGGATTGTTTCAGATTCAGTAAATGTTATTTGGACACCTGTGTCCTGCGGTTGATTACCGCACACATCACGTCTCATCATCATGGTTAAAAACAATCAAACTACAGGTTTAAAATGCACTTAAAATGGAAAACACATGAATTAAACAAACATTTTACGTGTTATTTTCGGGCTAGAATCAATAAACCTTGCATGTGCAAAATTCTATCCAATATTTGAACTCCTGTCATGATCATGTTAACATGGTAACTTTAACTGGTTACAATGGTAACTGTAATTGGTAAAATGAAAGGGATTCGCTATGTTTAGAATAACATACTGGTTGACTCCTGCACACTTTAGTTTGGGGAACACATTCACTATTAACTACAACTTTTGTGTTAATTACTGCTTATTAATAGTTAGTAGTTGTTAAATTTAGGGATTGGGTATAGGATTAAGGGATGTAGAATATGGTCATGCAGAATAAGACATTATTATGTGCTTTATTAGTAATAATAAACAGCCAATGTACTAGTAATATGCATGCTAATAAGCGACTAGTTAATAGTGAGGATTTGAACTAAACTAAAGTGTTACCACTGATCTATATAATGACATTCTATATAGATCAGTGAGTGTTACCCTACTCTTACTATAGCAGTAAGTATACTATACTGTTGAGTCTATGCATTCTATTCATATGGAAAATTTGCATGCACTCAATAGTATATTTGTATAATGTACAAGAGTAGTCAGTACATAAAAATACTCCGTCTTAAAAACCGCACACATAATTCCTTTCATCCCCAGATCCTGAAAGAAGTGGAGTGCACATGAAATAAATATGCTTGAGATATAAAGAAGACGTCTCCGTTGAGATGTTGGCATTAGTCTTACAGAGCTGTCTGATGTTATAAAGGAGACAGATGCTGGCCCGATACTGCATTAAAGTGGAAAAGACTGAATGGTTGCAGAGGGAAAACACACGTACATCTCGCTCTCGAACACTCGCACTGTTCACTGCAGAGTCCCCTTTTGCTCAGCCAACCCGAAAGCTTTAAATGTAAATCCAGTTTTATCAGACTCGCCTGCAAAGGTCATGAATAGAAGATGCAGAAACACAACACACTGAACAAATTGAAATTGATCAGGCTAGAGAGATTAAACCAAGAGAAATTCAGCATATACACATAAGAAAAGTGAGGCAATTGCCCAGAACCAAGGCATTTTATTATTTATTTAAAAACCATGTAATCTTTGCAATTCTGTTTGCTTCTGTAAGTGGCACAGAAATTACACACGTCTCCTTTGAAGTCAGCATCAGTGCAACACCAGCTATAGGCCTACAGACAACTACACACACTTAAAGGGATAGTTCAGCCAAAAATGAAAATTCTGTCAGTCTTTTCAAACACGTAAGTGTAATGAATGGCTGGAGGCAAGCTGGAAAGGACCCAAATGCAAACTTTAATTAAAAAACACTAATCAAACACAAAACAAAGGCATGGCGAGGCATGAAACAGAAAACTGAAAACAAGAACAAGAACCTCGACAAGTAACATTCACACGTAACATACAATCCACAACAAAGACACAGGGCAAATACGAGGGCTTAAATACACTGACAAATTACAAGACAAGAAACACCTGTGGTCAATGATCAGACAATTAACAAATGACAACAGGGAAGCACGTGACAGACAAGAACAAGAAACAAGACACAAAACCCACACCGTGACAGTAAGACTTTCGTTCATCTTCAGAACACAACTGAAGATCTTTTTGATGAAATCTGTGAGATTTCTGTCCCTCCACTGACAACTATACGCAACCACCACTTTGACGCTTCAAAAAGTTCATAATGAGATTGTAAAACTAATCCGTATGAATCGGTTTAGTCCAAATTTTCTGAAGGGACACGATCAATTTATATGATGAACAGATTTAATTTAGCCTTATGTACAGAGCGAAAAGCCAGTCATATCTTCAACGTTTGTTCAGGTGATATATGTGTGCTGTATGACCAATGCACATCAAACTGTTGCCTTCTGTCAGTCACACTCTATATATGCAGCATTATTATTATGTATCTGGAGAGGGTGATGATAATATCACACAGTGAATGTGAGGCGAGATCGGCTTATAAGTTCACTGTGTGCGTCCGGGACTCATCTGAAATTGTATGATGATTCAGTTACAACAGTGTTTATTCTGTGGATAATTGGTTTGTTCCTGTGAAACTGGGATTTCAAACGCACAGGGGTAGAAACATGCACAATATTAGTTTTATAATCTAGTCTCAAGAAATCTGGCTTGCAATATTTGTATCATCATATTGCATTTTCTATATACATAACTATAATAATCATAGCCCTTAAAGACTATATGAAATCATCAGGCTATCTATAGTGTAGCTACTCTTTGACATTTCCTCTTTCCTTGTATTTGGAAAAAAGAAAAGAAAAGAGAGAGACATTGACTACGTTTAAATGCAGCCAATAACCCGTTCAAAACTGGGATATTAGCAATAACCCGGTCACGCACGGCCATGTAAACACCGGCAAAAACCCGAATATGCTCATATCCCGGATTTTAAAAACCCGGATATGATACCTGGGGTACCCCTTTTCTAACCCGAATTTTTGGTCATGTAAACGTGTATCGGCATATCCCCATAATGATTTGTGTTCTGCGCATGTTCTATTCGCAAGGAATCTTGGTCTTTTGAGTAGAGGAACTTCTCGGCGCATACAAAAACCCGCGTGTAGTATACCGGAAGTAAACATGGCGAGACGCAGCACAGCATACTTTTGGAGCGAGGTCAGTACCAGCACCAAAGCGCAAACAAAGGCGATCGCTATCTGCCCCGAACTATTCATTATCCGCGTGCTGCTGCTGCTGCTGTTGTTGTCTTTGGATACAGGAAGAAGTGAGGAAACGACAGGAAATGACCCATATTGCGTCTTAAGGTTGTCCGTACATCCAGACGCTAACCCTGCGTCACCGTTTACATCGGGATATTGCAATTCCATACAGGAGTAACTCTCTCTCTGCAATGTTGTTATTGTTAACTAAAACAATTAAAAAAAAACTTTTCAATGATTGAAATAAAGCTGAAATAAAATTGAAATATTAGACAAAAATTTTAAAAAAAAAATTTACAAAAAAAATGTAAATGTTGCTATGGCACCTAAATGAAATTCTGAAGTTCTAAAATTACCAAAGCAGAAATAAGCTGAATAGAAATATAAAAAAAACTATTAAAAATATGAATAAATACATAAAATAACCATATATAAAAATACTAAAATTCACAAAATTGATGGAATGCATAGCTGATGACTAGTAATTTCCTGCTACTTAATTCTGAAAGAACAGAGATTCTAATTATTGGTAAACAAACTTCCTCACGTAATAACCTAGAATACTGTCTAACACTTGATGTCTGCTCTGTCAAGTCCTCGACATCGGTTAGGAACCTGGGTGTGCTCTTTGATACCAATCTTTCATTTGAAAGTCAAGTGTTTAGTATCTGTAAAACCGCATTCTTCCATCTTAAAAATCTATCTAAATTATGACATTTGCTCTCAATGGCAAATGCGGAACAGTTAGTTCATGCGTTCAAGGCTTGATTATTGTAATGCTCTTATGGGTGGTTGCCCTGCATGCCTAGTAAACAAACTACAGCTGGTCCAAAATGCAGCCACTAGAGTTCTTACTAGAACTAGTAAGTATGACCATATTAGCCCGGCTCTGTCAACACCGCATTTGCTCCCTTTTAAACATCGTATACATTTTTAAATATTGCTGAATTTACAAAGCACTAAATAGTTTAGCTCCCCAGTACTTGAGCGAGCTCTTAACGCATTATACTCCTTCACGTCTACTGCGATCTCAAAGTTCTGGCCAGTTGATAATACCTAGAATATTAAAATCGACTGCTGGCGGTAGATCCTTCTCCTATTTAGCACCAAAACTTTGGAACAATCTTCCTAACATTGTCTGGGAAGCAGACACACACTGTCAGTTTAAATCTAGACTAAAAACACATCTCTTTAACCTGGCATCCACATAACACATTATCCATTTTTATAATTCAAATTATGTAAAATGTTGGTTAGGCTGCATAGATTAGGTCAGCCGGACCCGGGAACACTTCCTATAGCACCTGATGTACTCGTTACTTCATAAGAAGAATGGCAACTATGCTAATATTAGTCTCTCTGTTTATCCCGAGGTTTACCGTACTCAACAGAGTCCGGGCCGTATCTAGATCAGATGAAACGCTGTTTTATGTATGCCAGACAAGTAATTGGCAATGTCACTTTGTAAAGAAATTCTACGCGCCCACGTATAAGCATTCAAACACACGTCTATAGACTAAACACGTAATAAGCATGTACACGCCGTCACCACTCTCACAGATTCAGTTTTTGAAGTTTACACGGGTGTAACGGTTTATAACGCATCGCTTATATTCGTATCTCTTTCAAAACTCATTTTCAAAAACTTGCACTTTGAAACCTATTTGAAAGTTTGCATTCTCAGGCTACCAAAACGCTGTGGTCATGTAAATGAACAGCCAGAACGCATTAAAAGTTTTCTGTTTTCCGTTGAAAAAGGTGTTGTGCAAGCGGCCCCTAAGTTAAAGGATTAGTTCACTTTTTAAAAAAACTTTTTCTGATAATTTACTCACCCCCATGTCATCCAAGATGTCCATGTCTTTCTTTCTTCAGTCGCTGCACGTTCGTGACTCTCCTGTTCGAACTCGTTCATCAAAATGAACAAATCTTTTTTCGAGTCATTTCGTTCATTCAACGAACAAAATGAATGAAATGACTCGAAAAAAGAATTGTTCATTTTGATGAACGAGTTCGAACAGGAGAGTCACGAACGCGCATCACAGAACAGAACAAGGCAAGCATTTGTGCTTATAAAACTTAAACTTTTTCATTTATTTTTTAAATGACCGATCGTTTCGCATGTAAGACCCTTATGCATCGTCTGGTGTCGTTTAAAGCCCTTTGAAGCTGCACTGAAACTGTCATTTGGACCTTGGACCGTTTGGTACCCAGTGAAGTCCATTATATGGAGAAAAATTCTAGAATGTTTTCATCAAAAACCTTAATTTCTTTTCGACTGAAGAAAGAAAGACATGGACATCTTGGATGACATGGGGGTGAGTAAATTATCAGCAAAAGTTTTTTAAAAAGTGAACTAATCCTTTAATAACAACGGAAATGAATCAATTAAAAACTTACTTAAGCTAGACAATGACTTTCTTTTAGAGCTGCTGCACTGATTGGTCTACTCTGCTCTGATTGGTCAGATGGCCCAGTATGTTGTGATTGGCCTACTCTGCTCTGATTGGTCAGATGACCCACTATGTTGTGATTGGTCTACTCTGCTCTGATTGGTCAGATGGCCCAGTCTGTTGTGATTGGTCTACTCTTCTCTGATTGGTCAGATGGCCCAGTTTGTTGAGATTGATCTACTCTGCTCTGATTGGTTAGATGGCCCACTCTGTTGTGATTGGTCTACTCTGCTCTGATTGGTGAGATGGCCCAGTCTGTTGTGATTGGTCTACTCTTCTCTGATTGGTCAGATGACCCAGTCTGTTGTGATTGGTCTGCTCTGCTCTGATTGGTCTGATGACCCAGTCTGTTGTGATTAGGGCTGTCACTTTACGTTCGAAAATAAATCGATTGCAAAATCGATCGGACCAACCAACACAAGTTTCGAAAACGAAAATAGGGAATCGATTTTAACTGCCTTTTTTTTTTAACCAAAAATGTGTTTTAGGTAGACAGATCAATACAGTACACAGAACATGTAGGATGTTGGAAAATAACAATGTCTTTTCTGTTAACCAAATGCTTATTCGCTATTACTTCAGTGCAAGTGAACAAGCGCGCCGTTATTTGTTGCTTAGTGACGTGTGTGTTCAAGCAAGCCAGAAATGCGCAGATTCTGCGCAATACGCTGTATTTAATATATCATTAGGACTCACGAGTTGCGTATCTGCGCTAAATCCACGCAGATTTGGCTTACACGAACTTCCCCAGCAAAGTGAGTAAACATAGAAAAACGCCAAATTGGCTCGTGATATGACAGCGTTACCCGCCAAAGTTCATTTTTATCCGAATTTGACGGGTGTTAATTTCAATCCTTGAATGTTGCACTCCTGTTTGTCATTGTGCACAAAACTTCACGCCAATAAATCATCAGAAATATTGCTGACTTGTGCGCGTCTCAAGCGCCCTCTTTACGTTCGTCCTAATGCCTGTTAGTTGTCCGTGGATTTGCCAATATTTGGTGTTGAAAATGGAAACGTCTTTAGACATGGAAAAATCGATTTTACAATCGATTCAATGAACACATATGTCTAAAAAATCGAACAGGATTTTTTCACAAAACTGACAGCCCTAGTTGTGATTGGCCTACTCTGCTTTGATTGGTAAGATGACCCAGGCTGTTGTGACTGGCCTACTCTGCTCTGATTGGTCAGATGACCCAGTCTGTTTTGATTGGCCTACTCTGCTCTGATTGGACAGATGGCCCGGTCTGTTGTGATTGGTCTACTCTGCTCTGATTGGTCAGATGTAGTGATGCATGATATATCGGCCGCTGATATAATATCGGCCGATATGGTCAATTTTTTACACATCGGTATTGTTCCGATGTCAAAATAGGGCCGATGTGAACAGGCCGATAATCATTCCTGTGTATTTGACGTGTGTGTAGGCTTATGTGGGGGCGGGGATGTTTGTTTTTGCACAAGGGCATACATTACACACATAATGTGCTGAAGCAGGTGCTGGAGGCGGCAAGTTACGGCACTCTGCCTTGTTCTGACCGACCATCAAAGTATTGCCGCGCTGGAGTTACGGGGTTATGATGTAGCAATTAAATCACCTCAGACACACACGTAAGTTACATGTTTCAGTTGATTGCTTTTGTTAGATTATTGAATAATGGCATACTCTCGGGGGAAAATGATGGTGAAAATGAAAATGATCAAGGTAAGAATGACACACGACACGGGTGCATAAAAAAGATAATATTTAAAATCCAGTAATAGCTAGCGATGCTACTTGAGCCATAATCAACAACTTATCTAGTAACAAGCGCTGCATTAGAGCAGGCTTGTAGAATATCTTAATTCACAGCCCGTAATACAAGGCTAACGTTACATGTAGGCTACAACGCTACATGTACAGTAGGCTACAACTGAAATAAAATGCTAGCTCTCGCCTGTCAATGACAGTCCATTGACTGAAAACTACGTGAGTTGGTTGGTTGGAGCCGCAACGACACACCCATTATACACCAGCGGCAGAAATGTAGTCATTTAAAGGTGCCTTATGTCAAAAAATCAATTCATACTCCACATATTCCATACCAGATGGGGGCAGTATACCTCCAGAAAGTTGGCCTACTCTAGTCTGTTTTTTAGTTTCAGGTTGTTAATCTTCTAAAACCGTCAAATAGTCCGCTTTGTCCCGCCAAAGCCTATCTTGATCGGTGAGGTATGTAGAATAGAATGACTGCTGCCGCTGCGCTTGACAGGGCGCATTACGAGCAGAGAGAGAGAGAGAGAGAGAGAGAGAGAGAGAGAGAGAGAGAGAGAGCTCGGCCGCGCGCGCACTCTCACGTCTACAAACAACACGAGCGCGGTCCTGCTCTCACACCCTCGCGCATATTAATCAAATCAATTGACACTATAGTAAGACCGCAGTTTCACGTGGAGCATTTGGAGATTTTTAGAGATTAAAGAGATACAAGCCGTGCGAGTTATTCGTGTGTTGCAGTTTGGCTGGTGGTTATGTATGTTGCCCGCATACCGCCTCCCATGGCCGAAACTGGTATTAGACACCGGCCGGGCCGGGGCTAGTAATTTAGCATGCTAATTCAGGTTTATATCTCGGCAGCACTATAACTTTTCATTTTTTTAATGACATCATTGCACTTATTTCTTCTCATTCTTTTGATACGTGTAGCTAATTTTTTGGATATTTTTACCTCAATTTTTACATATGGCACCTTTAAAGCCTACCTTTTGTTGAACCCTGGTTAAAATCCATGTCAAACAACCGACGAGAAAACAAATCCATTACAATGCGGAACTACTAGAAACAGTTCTTTAGGGACACCTAACCTGTAGCCCCGCCTTACTGTACGTTCACACCGCCGCCGACTTGAGTTTCCAAAGCGGCCGGAAGTCATTCATTTTCAATGGAAGCTGGCTTCTCTCAGCTGCAAGGAGCGTCAAATCCCTCGGCGTCGCGTTTTGGGCGTTTTGGGCGTTTTGAGCGTTTTGAGCGTCAATCAGAAAGTTGAAAGAAGCTGAACTTTATGGTAATGAGCTATGACGCGGTTCAGCGGCAAGCAGCTGCAAAACGCCAGCAACCAATCATAATAAAGACGTCCTTCACTCTGGCTGATTCCGGAGAAACATACGATGTGAACTTTCGTTCCTACCAAAACATTAGTTCCGAGAAAATGGAGGAAAAGCTGATAATCGCTGTTGCTGGGTTTCCTATCATATATGATATGACGTTGTTTGCTTACAGGGACCAGTTACAAAAGAACGAGGCATGGGATAAAATAGCTGGGATAGTTGGTGCCTCCGGTGAGTTGGTGAAGTGCATGCTGATGATTTATAATATTTTTATTTTATTTAATATTTTCTCCGAATTGATAACGGTCCTGGAGGGTGTCATGAACCCAAAATCTCCGAGTCCGCGTCTTCTCCGCAAATACAGTAAAGCAGCACCAAACACAACAACTTCGCGATTTTCCATAATGTTCCAGTGATACACATTTGAGAATGAGCGCAACTTTTATTTGAAATATTTACGAACGCTCGTTTTAAGCGGGAATGCAATTCATTTGCTCATGGTGACAACGATTTGACCAATTGCACTACTGCAAATAATAGCCTAATGCAAATAATAATAATAATAATAGCTAATTATTATTTTTTTCCCCGACCAAATGTGACCAAAACGGTTATAAAAATGCTGTCATTATAAAAGGTTTCTTCAATGTATTGCTTGTTTTTTCTGTTTATTACATTTCATGTTGTGACACTTCTCTTCTCCCTGCTACGTCAGAGCGGCCAAAGCGTCAACGAGCTTCCCCGCAGTGTTGCCAACTTAGCGCCTTTGTTGCTATTTTTAGCGACTTTTCAGACCCCTTTAGCGTCATTTTTTCAAAAAATCGACTAGCGACAAATCTAGCGACTTTTTAGACAAACCTCAGTAACCTCCAGATGTTGCCAATTTTGTTCTGCGAGCGCGAGCTCTTGCTTTCTCCCTGCCGTCACTCTCTCTAACTGCGTCTCCCCTGTTCAGTGAATGGCTGAGACGAGCAGCAGCACATTCATGTGTTGAGCGCGTGGCAGTTTTTTTTGTTTGTTTTTTTTTTTGTTCACGGACTTGTCACTCATCTGCTTCTCTTTTGTTTTATATTTAAAGAGTTTTGTTTGATCATTTTAATTTCCTTTCTTTTCTTGTGCTTATTACTTGTAATACTCACTATCACAGTGCACCCAGTTCCCGAACTCTCTCAATTCAGATTAGGGCTGCAACAACTAATCGATATAATCGATAATAATCGATTATGAAAATCGTTGTCAACGAATGTCATTATCGATTAGTTGCTCTGCTTACGTCACGGGGAGCATTTACTGGTGATTGGTTGAAACAGGCCTATCATGATGCGGCACACACGCACACACGCAAGGTCTCTCTCCCTGTGCCGCTCTGTCGTGCGCGCGCTACACAGTTTGGACTTTGGAGCACTCTCTTCTGTCTCGCATGCGCTCTCTTGCTTGCACGCTCTAGATTCCAGGAGTTTGAACTAATTTGCGGGCATCAGGGAGCCGCTATCAATATGCGGGAGACTCCCGGAACTTCCGGGAGACTTGGGATGTCTGTATTTTGTCTCGGGCATCAGGTTGTGCAATTATTTCGCTGGCAACATAAGTGATGGATTAAAATAGCGCTACGCAGAAATAGGCTAAATTAAAACGGTGTTTAGAAAGTGAAGCACTAAATATAAAGGCAGTTATTAACAGCAGCAGTAAAAGATTGTTTTTTAGTCACTGTAGTCAGTGGTTTTCAGCGAATGCTTGTGCACTAATGCATCATTTTCTTGTCCTTTTAATCAAGCCTGTTTGCTGCGTCTCCATTCCGTTCTCTTTTTATAGGATTTGTCTTCTATTAAGTTTTAATTGTTTTACAAACGCGATCTACTGCGGCTCTACTACGTTCACACGCTTTTTTTCAGTCTTTCTATATTTATTTTAGCAATTTATCCTTATAATTAATTGAATCTTAAATAAAAATTAAATGAATTATGTACTTTACATGTTTTTGGTTTATATCTTCACATCTGAACATGTCTGTGTAAATTAGTTTTTAACAAAAATTATGTTAAAACAATGTTGTATATAATTTAGATTTTTTTGTTTTTCATGGTTGTCAACTTGCCATCAGCAATTATCATTAAAAACAATGCAAATATTGATATTAGTAAAACTCAATGTGTGGCTTTTGTACACTTTTACACATAAATACCATGAATAAGGGTTTTATTTAGTTGTAATCAAATTGAAATTTTATCCGATTAATCGAAAAAATAATCGTCAGATTAATCGATTATGAAAATAATCGTTAGTTGCAGCCCTAATTCAGATAATTTTCGACATATAAAAAAATGTAGTCATTCACTATATCATAGCTACTTGTTCTATTGTCTGACAAAAATGATATAGGTAATGAGAACAGCTTTATTGAACATTCGGCTATATTATATTATATTAAAATACAGAATGTGAGCATTAATTTAGAGAGAAAACACATTAGGCAGGCAGAACGCAAGTACGGCGTGATGACGTCATAAATATGCTAATTAACGTATGACGTCATCTAGCGACATTTAGCGACTTTTAGGGAAGGCGTTAGCTACTTTCCTTTAGTGGTGGAAATTTTGATTCTTTCCAGAGACTCGTTCATTTTTAGTTCGTTCACCAAAATGATTCGTTCACTGATTCGTTCAGTTTTTTTTTTTCCATATTACACAAATACGTCAGCAGCAGGTGCGGCAAAATGTGTTGTTCAACTAACGTATTTACTTGTTACAAAATAAAAACTGATTTGACTTTATTAAAAATGGTGCCCTACTCATTAAATGGATAAAATAAGTCTAAATAAGCGATCAAAGTCTTTACACTCTTTTTATCTTTTAAATTACACTCTTTTCGGAGGACCAAATCACAAGTGTTTTTTAATTTGTTTGCATACTAGGCAGGCTAGTTAACATTTTATTTGTTTGGTCAGAACGAGTTAAACGAGGAGTTACGTTCTGTATGTAAGATATGAACTGCGCGTGCACAGTACGGATACCTGCGCTTTGCATTCACTTTCTGCTGATTGATGAACTAGATTGACAGAATGGCCGACCTGGTACACGAACTGGGTATAGCAACCAGTTCGTTCAATTCGTTCACGAACGGGAGATCTCTCTCTCGTTCAGACTCAAAACAGAGCAATATGATATAATCTTTCATTCACGAACGAGATGTATGTAACAGTTCATTTGACTCGTTCAAACTCAAAGCAACTCAATAAAGGGCGTATTCGTTCACTAGATTCAACAAATCACATGCTCCGTCCTCGTATCATACTCGAAGGCTATTGGCTCGAGGTTTAGTCACTCTTTGTCTTTGACAGATGAAACGGTCCACAGAGCTACACGGTTCATTGAGCTGCGCATGCGCGCAATAGCGGCGCGCAGTGGTGGAGGGAGCAGCGCCGCCGCTCCCACCACGCGCATCACGCGCTGTGCGTAGGGCACCAAGTGCTGAGGGGGCACCAAAAATAGCCTAATGAAAAACCAATCATCAAACTTCTTGTTATAATCAGATTCAGCGCGTTCTTCCTCTTCAATCCGCAGCGGCGCCGAGCAGAGACAGAGAGCACGTCAGAAACAGAGGACAGGGTGTGTGTGTGTGTGTGTGTGTGTGTGCGTGTGTGGGTTCATCTGAGCCTCATTGGTCTGTCATTGCTCGTCAATGTCAGAATATTTGAGATGACCAATCAAATCAACGTAGGCGGGCTTTATGTTCACAGACGCTGAGCGCGAATTTTAACAGTGCAACTCGACGCTTCAGTGTACGGTCAAGTGCGAGATAAGATGTAATGCCGCGTTCCAGGCAACCTGTAACCCGTGTTTTTTCAACTCGTAACTGGGAGTACATCGATCTAGTACGAATTCACGGGTGGGAAGTCACGGGTTTGACTGCCGTTCCAGTGCACTTTCACGGGTATAAGGTTGGGAAAACACGGGTTACAGGTTGCCTGGAACGCGCATAAGTAGCTAAACTTAACTTTATTTGACTGTTTTTTTTAGGTCATAAATGTTAAACGAATGACAAAAAATAATTAGGCAAACTAATATAGTTTTGTCTAATTTCGCTATTTTGAACTGAAAATAGGCCAATGTAACATGTAGCCTAGTGTAATAGTTTAGGCTACTGTCGTGAGGGGACAAGAAACATGAACAAAGCCGTTTTCATCATGTTAGGCACAGGATTAATAATGAATATGTAGCCTACATATTGAGAATAAAATACAAATGGTAACCTTTAGTAAATTAAAAAAGTCAACTTTAGGAGGGGAAGAGACAGGGCAAGATAAAAACAAAGAGAAAAAGAGTGTGATGCTGATGAGAGAAAAATAATCAGCTGCCCACTGACATGGTTTTAAAGCTGTTGTTATCGAATTTTTTTTTTTTTTGCCTTCACAACATCTTAAAATGCACATCTGTAGTTCAGAAAAAGCCAAAATTTCCCCCGAACACCCCTAACTAACCTGCCTCAAATTCGGGACCCCAGTGATTATAAAACCATGCCATTGCATGGTAATGAAACTAGTTAATAGTAAGCATTAGACCCTAAACTAACTAAAGTGTTACTTTTTAATTTTTGCATTTTTTTTATAAATCATACCCTCATTGGGGGCTTAGGCCCCCTAAATGAAAATCCTAAATGAAAATGTTTTTTTTTTTTAGGGGGGGCGGGGCGGGGGCATCATAAAGGAATTATGCTTAGGGCACCAAAATGGCTAGCAGCGGCACTGGGAGGGAGGAATTTCAGTGAACGAGAAATATGAGTCAATGGATAACGTGAACGAGAATGATTCGTTCACCTAAAAGATTCGTTCAAAAAGAACGATTCGTTCACGAACGTAACATCACTACTTTCCTTTGAAAATAGTTGGCAACACTGCTTCCCCATGCTTTTTGACAAGCGTCCTTGACAGAGCGGCCAGAGCTTCTTTGACGCTCAAGTCGGCGGCGGTGTGAACGTACAGTTAGCTCTGAAGCTCTGTGACTATTATGAACAGGTTGCGACGTCAAGATTGCAATGCTGGAATGTGTGTGTGGTGCGCGCGCGTGGGTGGGTGAGAGAGAGAGAGGCGCGGGCGCGATCGAACAGTGGAAACATAAACATACATGGATTTCTCGGCGACGTCATCACTGTTTGCGCACGCAGCCAGGGGGCAAAAGACCTGCGGTCTTCGTACCGGAGTAAAGGGTTTCTGATGGCAGATACATTTTGATAGACGTACCCTGCCATGCATTTGCAGTTAGCCTTAAGGATGTAACCAAGGCCCTTATGGACATACACCCAGGCATCATAAGGCTTGGCTTTAATGCCTTGCCTTTGACTAGGGAGCACATCTGACCTCAACACGCAAAAATCCGGTGCAGCATCAAAGTATTTGACGAGCTGCACATGACCACATAGCACGTAGTTGTATGCATCAAGGGATTTGTACGCTCTAATCATTTCTATTGTATACACACTTGGTGTCTGAATTAGACAATTATATATATATATATCAGGCCATACAATTGCTGGCCACTTCTTGTCATCCACAATCCAAAGATCGTCAGGTATTGCGTAGGGATCCGGCAAGATCTCACCATTGCTGAGAGTAAGTTTTTTAATATAATCGCTACGGTCGGAGGTACTACTTCCCACATAATCCATCGTCAAATCTTTGATTTACAGTAAAGTAACGTTATATGTGTGCAGTCATGATATGTTGCAGGTCATAAAGTAACGTAAACAAGGTTAACTTATATAAAAGCAAGTTCGGGCTCTATAGAGGCTATTACATTGCTAACTTAGTCTAACATGATAATTCATACATGCATCACAGTATGTCCGGATTTTGATTCGTAAACAGTTGGACGGACGTTTTACATAATGTTATATTAATATGAAACACAAACAAACAGATCCAACTCTGAAATTGCAGTTTATTATTGAGTCAACAAGAAATTACAAACAATGCGAAATCTACGTTAATTACAATGTTCTTTTACAGAACTCGGCATATTAGATAGCGGTTTTTTGCCCCCTGGATGCGCGCGCATCCGGTATTGTTTGTATACAAGAAACCCGTCATTGTGTTCATACAGGACATTCCAACTATTCTCACTACTTCAACTTCTTGTTTATACAGTCTATGGGTTTCATGTGAAGCCATTTTTATCATAGTGAGTCTAATAGGGTTAATATTGCTTACATTTTAAGTGTTATCATAACATTGTGCTGTAAAATATAAGTTAAGGTCTTTTGCCTTAGTAGGACAGTACTGTACTTTAAAGTTTTGAACTGTTGTACAATGTTCACAGAATACAGTGAATTGGTCTCAAGTGAGTTAGATGTTTATTGAGAATACTCAGGGTTGGCTTATTCATAGTGTGAATTCAGGACACACTTGTATCCTTTATAAAAAAATATTTTTATATAAATATTTATTTTTTCTTCTGAAAATCTGATGACATATTTTGCACACAGGTAAAGGTGCCCAATATCAGTCATTTCTGAAAATAAATTACAAAAGTAAAAAAAAAAAGCGTTTTGGAAAATAGCTCTTTATTTGATTATTATAAAAATGTGTTTTCTATACAGAGACATCGACATCGGTAAATATCGGTATCGGCCATAACAGCAATATTAATATCGGTTATCGGTGTCGGCCACAATTTTCACATCGGTGCATCACTAGTCAGATGACCCAGTCTGTTGTGATTGGCCTACTCTGCTCTGATTGGTCAGATGACCCAGTCTGTTGTGATTGGCCTACTCTGCTCTGATTGGTCAGATGGCCCAGTCTGTTGTGATTGGCCTACTCTGCTCTGATTGGTCAGATGGCCCAGTCTGTTGTAATTGGCCTACTCTGCTCTGATTGGTCAGATGACCCAGTCTGTTGTGATTGGACTGCTCTGCTCTGATTGGTCAGATGACCCAGTCTGTTGTGATTGGCCTACTCTGCTCTGATTGGTCAGATGGCCCAGTCTGTTGTGATTGGCCTACTCTGCTCTGATTGGTCAGATGGCCCAGTCTGTTGTGATTGGCCTACTCTGCTCTGATTGGTCAGATGGCCCAGTCTGTTGTGATTGGCCTACTCTGCTCTGATTGGTCAGATGGCCCAGTCTGTTGTGATTGGCCTACTCTGCTCTGATTGGTCAGATGGCCCAGTCTGTTGTAATTGGCCTACTCTGCTCTGATTGGTCAGATGGCCCAGTCTGTTGTGATTGGTCTGCTCTGCTCTGATTGGTCAGATGGCCCAGTCTGTTGTGATTGGTCTGCTCTGCTCTGATTGGTCATATGGCCCAGTCTGTTGTGATTGGACTACTGCTTACAGCACGTCTTGGATAGAAATGTCCATTACCGTATCTGAATTTCAGCTCCGGATCTTCCGATACAAAGTGACACGTAACAGTAACAATTGCTGGGATTTACATTTATTCATTTAGCGGACGCTTTTATCCAAAGCGATTTACAATTGCTACATATGTCAGAGGTCGCAGGCCTCTGGAGCAACTAGGGGTTAAGTGTCTCACAGTGGATTTGAACCCGGGTCTCTCACAGCAAAGGCATGTGTCTTATCCACTGCGCCATCACCACCCCCGGTCATGTAAATTTGTTACAAACATAGGTTAGTGTATGAAGTAATTAGGAATTACTGACGACTCATTTCAGGCAGTTCAGAATCACTTCTTCCTTTTGGGAGACAATAACTCCATTTATCTGCACTTTGATCATTGAAACTTTGCAGACCTTTTACATTTAAAAACCGTTTTATTACACACTACATGAAAGGTACTATCTGAAAAAGTATAAAAGGACATCAGAAAACATTGAGCTTTCAGCACAGCACCAATACAACACAAGCTACTGAGTGAGTTACGAAATAAAAGCCAGGAACTTCCCTTGTAAATCACTAAATGTCAATTAATGACTGTTCTGCTGTCATACTCATTTCATTTATGAACATTTACTGCCTCAGAAGATCTTTCTACCTGAAGCTCATAGAAATGTCTTGTAATGTGATGTAAACACTGAATGATGTTGCTCTTTATGTGAGACAAATTAGGGAGCTGTAATGTTTTTCTTATTAGAACTAAATGGTGCATGTTTAATGGAAGCTGACTAGAAATGAAAAGGGAATGAGGTTTGTCTTGTAACACCTGCCTTTTGTTGAAACAAACAAACAAATAGGCCTACATGATGCCACAGCTCATTAAATCAGTTCAAATGAAAGAAAAACAATGCTAACCACCAACAACATTTCACTGGACTTTGAAACTATTGCACTGTTTTAATGAGCTGTCGTATCATGTGCTTGCTGGCTTTGAAAGAATCTGCATCCAATGCTGTTGTACACATGCCCAGCCAAAAATAAAAATAGCTGTTTGGATTTAAATAGACAAATGCTTAAGAGTCAATGATTGGATAATTGTTACAGTGATTATTATATTTCTATCATGTTATATGTTTGGCAACAGTTCTTCTAACCCTACTTGATGGAGTGTGTAGCTTTTCATTTCTTAAACAACCATGTAGGAAAACACATCATGGCCATATTCCAGGATTACAGTGTCAAGATTCATCAGGCTCAAACTATGAAAGAATGGTTGTGAGGAGCATGACGAATCATTTCCACACATGAATCGGCTCCTCTGAGTCCAGATCTTAAATTCATTGAAAGTCTTTGTGCTGGAGGAGACTTTACAGAGAGCTGGACTCTTGCATTGTCAATACAAGATCTTCACCAAAAATGTATGCACCTCTTGATGGAAATATCATCACATTTATTTCCATCAAGAGGTGAATCAAAAAAGCCATTTTTAAAAGCCATGTTAAAAGCCATTTAACAAACTTAAACAACTGCATTGCAAGCACAACTCAAATGTTCTTCAGAATAGTTGAAAAAAATATATGAAAAAAACATATTTACAAATGTTAACTACCATCAAAGGATTGGGGTCAGGAAGATTTTTTTTATTTTTGTTATTGAAATAAATGAATGATTTTATTTTTAAGACATTAAATTGGTCCATTTTTAAATAAAATGTCTTTTTCAAATGCTGTTCTTTTGAACTTTCTATTCGCCTAATAATCCTGTAAACAATGTATCACAGTTTCCACAAAACAGCCATTTTAAATTGTAATTATATTTCACAATTTTTTTTTAAATAAATACAGTCTTGGAGAGCATAAGAGACTTCTCTCAAAAAACATATTATTTATTATATTATCTGTCCATAAAAGGACAAACAGAAATAGCTTTTGTGTATTCTATACACAGTGATCACAGCACAGCTGATTCCACATGCATAAATATTTCATTCACATTTCACATTCACTGCCATTGATTATTTTCACCACAACATTATTTTATAGATATTTGTATAGACCAGCAGAAGTGTCACGCTTCAAGAAGCGAATCAATAAATGGTTTGTCATTGAAAGGTAGGCTATCCATATCAATATTAACAGTAAATCTGCAGGACATGACATGCGCTCATAGAGTCTTTAAAGACAGCAGGAAAGCTGAAAAAGGATAACAATGGCGATGATGTGCGTGAAGTAATTGAGGTTAGATATGTGAGCTCACATCCTTCTATCATCCAATGTCTTGATGCTAAATGATCTATGAAGCTCATTATTACATAGAGATTTGACCAGACACAGGTTACTGCCACTAGACAGAGACCGTTACACAACCTAGTCTTTAAGGGATAGTTCACCCAAAAAAAATGTAACTTTGTCTGTATTTTTTTCAAATGCAAACAATCTGGATCCAAAACACACCGGCAGAACAAAACAGAACAGAACAGAACAGAATAGAATAGAATAGAATAGAATAGAATAGAATAGAATTGAATAGAATTGAATAGAACACAAAAAAGTATGGCACAGGACACAAAAGAAACACTACGATTATAAACAACGAACCGAGGGTGAGCTGGTGGAGCAACTGAACATGTAACAAGAAGGGCTGGGTTGGATAATAAACATCTGGGCACATAGAAATAATCAAAACAAAGCCATTTGCTCATAAAACATGACATGAACACTCACAGACTGCATGTCCACACAAAACATGAAAACATGAAAGCACACAAAAGCACATGGCTAATGAAAAACAATAACCACGTGCTACACAGAACAAGACAAGAAAGCAAGCGGTCGATGATAAACAGGAACCATAAAACATGATGACAACATAAACATGACAAACAAAAACACATTAGACAAGAGCGCATGGCGAGTGAATGAATACTCATGTGCTCACAACAAGAGACAAAACATGGAGCATGAAAGCCTGAACCCAGACACTGAACCGAAACCAAACTAGACAGAAGTGTTGTGATCTGAACACCAGAGATGGTCTTAATATTGAGAGATACGAGGGTCTGTGGCTCTATCATTGGAGAAAGTGTAAAGGATAACGTGGATCTTGTGTTCCTTGATAACAATCACATTACAACCTTGACGTCATTGAGTTGTGCGACGGTCAATCACCGTTTGCGGATACCATGGAAATGAATGAGAAGTGCCGCAAATTGAATCCTAACCGTCGCGCAATTGTCCGTGACTTGTCTTATGAAACAGTATCTCCAAAATGAATGTTTAAGAGCAAACATGTCGATTAATTAAATGATAAGCCATTTCCCACAAAAGCAGTTTATTCAGCATAGTGAAGCCTCTCCTCCATTGACATTCATTAAAAAAAACAGCCTCTGGTCTCCTTCCCTGCGTACCGCAGTATTAGCAGGCGTTACGTTTTTTTATGCTAACCAGGCTTGCCTTAAAGTGGCTTTGCTCTGCACATACAATGTATTTAACAAACCATAACGCAGTGACAGAACCTTGATGGCAGTGTGATTAATATGTCAAATTATGTGGTTTGCTGAGGAGAGGTGTGCTTTTAAAGTGATCTGATGATTTTCACCTGGTAGATGATAAAGCAGTTTATAAAGTCTCATAGACTGAAGATGGGGTCTATTGTCAATAGTGTATCAATGTATATAAAGCACAGCTCACGCAAAAGTCACTTTCAAACCAAGCATGCCTTCTGTTGGTCAAGGTGGCGAATTCTCATAGCCAACATAAACACAAGCCAAATCTGCATGGGGAAATTTTCCTCCACCGTCGAAACCGATCGCAAGGATTTCTATTGAAAGGACTGGAGATAGCACTCGGATTTCACAACGGTAAATGTGACCACAGCTTAGGAACCTCATAACAACACACTAAAAACCCTAAAAAACACCTTAGCAATCATGTACCAATGCTCTGGCAACCACTAACAGTAACACCAACTTGTTGCAGAATAACTCGTGTTTTCATGTCAGAATGTTATTGTGGCCCTGTCCCAAATATGGCACACTTCGGCCCTGACCCAAATGGCACACTCCGGACTTGTGGACTTCCTCAGAGTCCACACTTTGGTGACGTCATGTAGTGCAGACCTATAGGGCCCTTGGCGCGAGTCCACGAGGGCGCATTGAGAGGTATTTTGGGGACAGACTCGATCGTCACGACGGAAATAGGAAGACGGTCTGATTGTTGTTATGGACAGGAGCTGCAGGTTCGAGGAAATATGATGCCTATTGTTGTTGTTATTGCATATGACTCAGTAAAGCCCTGACATTAGGTTCTATTTATTTAATGAATCATAATGCGATCGTATTATTCAGTGCACTATTATTAGCCTAAGTTTGAGACATCAACCACTGGTCGATGACCATAATGTTTCTTTAAACTTGTATGACATAGGTCATAAAAACCGTAATGATACTTACACTTAAATATTTTCTTCTCAGCCATGTTAACAATTGTCCGTGAGTGAAATCTCCTCCCATCTGTTGTCTGATTGGCCTTTTGCAAGGATTTCTGGGTAGTTAAAGTGTGTGGAGCCTGCAACAGCCCTTCAAGGGTGCACAGGGGGCACTGCTGAGCACACTTCAGAGTGTTAACATGATGAATGGGACAGCCTACGGACTACTAACACGCGCAATTTAAGTCCACAAGACCGAAAGTCCACATGAAGTGCGCCATTTGAGACAGAGCCTGAGCCGTTTTTGGCTTTTCCCGCTTCTGAAAAACTCCTGTGGTAAATGAAAGTGCGTGACACTAATCAAGGATCTGAATAATCCAAATCTCTTACCGTCTCAAACTTCCCAGTGTTCTCGAATAGCACGTCTTTGATCTTGCACGGCTGTATTAGAGTGGCAGTCGCTTGCAGTTTTCGATTCGCTGAACATGTCTTATCTCAGGACATGTATCACTGAACAGAACACCATCTAGCTATTTCATCTCATTTCAAACTGCAGTGTCATTATTATGGGACAGTTCATGGGCTGCCAGGCTGAATTACCTTAATAAATGGTTGCATTATAAAATATGGCTTAGTTGACATCTCATAGACTGGTCAATTGCCTGCCTATCTGAGCTGTTGAAAACGGTTCATTTCTGTTCATTCTTTGCTGATTGTAGCACAAGGTCATTTTCCTACTAAAATCTTTTTACTATATAGACTTCCTCAAGCCGAACAGCTGTCTAATCTGAGATGTTAAAAGACAATAGAAGTAATTTTGAAATTACATAAAGAGTATCTAAATCTAGGCAATTTTTCTCATAAACACCTTTTGTTATACTGGTTGAACATCACATCCTGATAGCAATGATAGAAGTGGTCTAAATATTAAAAAATGTACATACAGGTCCTTCTAAAAAAATTAGCATATTGTGATAAAGTTCATTATTTTCCATAATGTAATGATAAAAATTTAACTTTCATATATTTTAGATTCATTGCACACCAACTGAAATATTTCAGGTCTTTTATTGTTTTAATACTGATGATTTTGACATACAGCTCATGAAAACCCAAAATTCCTGTCTCAAAAAATTAGCATATTATGAAAAGGTTCTCTAAACGAGCTATTAACCTAATCATCTGAATCAACTAATTAACTCTAAACACCTGCAAAAGATTCCTGAGGCTTTTAAAAACTCCCAGCCTGTTTCATTACTCAAAACCGCAATCATGGGTAAGACTGCCGCCCTGACTGCTGTCCAGAAGGCCATCATTGACACCCTCAAGCAAGAGGGTAAGACACAGAAAGAAATTTCTGAACAAATAGGCTGTTCCCAGAGTGCTGTATCAAGGCACCTCAGTGGGAAGTCTGTAGGAAGGAAAAAGTGTGACAAAAAACGCTGCACAACGAGAAGAGGTGACCGGACCCTGAGGAAGATTGTGGAGAAGGACCGATTCCAGACCTTGGGGTTCCTGCGGAAGCGGTGGACTGAGTCTGGAGTAGAAACATCCAGAGCCACCGTGCACAGGCGTGTGCAGGAAATGGGCTACAGGTGCCGCATTCCCCAGGTCAAGCCACTTTTGAACCAGAAACAGCGGCAGAAGCGCCTGACCTGGGCTACAGAGAAGCAGCACTGGACTGTTGCTCAGTGGTCCAAAGTACTAGTTTCGGATGAAAGCAAATTTTGCATGTCATTCGGAAATCAAGGTGCCAGAGTCTGGAGGAAGACTGGGGAGAAGGAAATGCCAAAATGCCTGAAGTCCAGTGTCAAGTACCCACAGTCAGTGATGGTCTGGGGTGCCATGTCAGCTGCTGGTGTTGGTCCACTGTGTTTTATCAAGGGCAGGGTCAATGCAGCTAGCTATCAGGAGATTTTGGAGCACTTCATGCTTCCATCTGATTTCATTTTTCAGCACGACCTTTTTCAGCACCTGCTCACAGTGCCAAAACCACTGGTAAATGGTTTACTGACCATGGTATTACTGTGCTCAATTGGCCTGCCAACTCTCCTGACCTGAACCCCATAGAGAATCTGTGGGATATTGTGAAGAGAAAGTTGAGAGACGCAAGACCCAACGTCATACTGAGATAAAATCCAAAACAGGTCTTTTGGGTGGGCAGCATGGTTTCATTGAAAGCTGTTTTTTGACATAGAAGTTTTGAGTTCTGAAACTTGAAGGATATTTTTTATAATACAAAGACCTAAATGCCAAAAGATCAAGGAATTTTGGATTTCTCAATGACCCCTTTAATGGTGTGTTTTTGGTCAATTTGAAGCTCAACATTTTCCATACTCATTCTCATCTCAGACATTCTGCTAATTCTTTTCTTTTGGACGATAGAAAGACTTATGGATTTGTAATGATTCAATGTTATTATCAAATGCTGACAATTTCTCAGTTGTTACTATAGTATGCCTATAGTGTGTATTTAACCCATAATATTCCTTTAAAGTGGTTCACTGTTCATTTTTGACATATTTTACAAGATTAATGATAGATCTACTTTCTTATAAAATTTCCAGAAACAAATTTTAGTGTCCAGTAATTCTGATACACCAAACAAAATCTCTCTACTTTCCTGGAACGTTTTCATGTAAAAGTCCACAAAAATTGAAACATGGCAACTATGAAGAGCCAGAAGTGAACTTGTGTTCGCAGTACAGGCATTATCTCGGAAGGGAAAACATTCAATACTCAACTTCGTTCCACAAACAGCTCCTGACCTTATACTGACAAATCAATCCGTTTCGATCAATATATTAGCATGATTCATCACTTTAGTCAATGACATTGGGCAAATACAATAATAAATAAAGGTCAGAAATGCTGAGTAGAGTGTTTGTGTTGTGAATTATGTGAAAATGTTGGAGTCAATCAGGCATAGTTTTGAATTAAAATCCCACTAGAATTAGCCATGTGACTGACGGTTGTGTCTGGGCAAGGAGTGAGTGTCCCGTCGGGCCGGCGAGTTACATCAACCAGCCTGAGCTTCACTGGTGCTCTCAGCGTGATGAATAATGCCTCTCCTCACTGGGCTTTCCTCAGGAGAAAAGCAAGCTATTCCTACGGCTCATATTTAGGATAAAGGATCAGTTTCTACAAAAAAACTGATGAAACAATACCATAAACTAGAGACTTGAGGGAGGACCTGATCGATACGTCTTGAAGGTGCAGCTCTGAAGTGCGGCTCAATGCAGACCCTTACAAAAATAAGTACACTTCAAGTTTATTTTAAGTTTACTTAAGTAAAGTTCAAATATATTTTAAGTATACTTTATGTAGTAAGTGAACTAATTTCAATGTACTACACTGTAAAAACGAACAAGTTCATTCAACTTAAAATAATTTGTAACCTGTCTGCCTTAAAATGTTGCGTTAAGTAAGCTAAGAAACCTCAGTTGTTTGTATTGCAGTTCCTTAATCAAGTTTAATTAATTTGTTTTTTAGTTACTCCAACGAGACATTAAAAGTTGTGTAAACCTAAATCCCAATTGAGACAACATAAAATTAGTGACGCCAACAAACATTTCTGTTCATTTGAGTTGTTTACACTAAGCATCTTGTTAAATCGACTTATAATTATTAGTTGTCCAAACAACATAAAAATTGGCTGAACTATTCATTTAGTTGAATTAACTTATTTTTTTAAGGCAGCCAGGTTACTTTTTCAAGAATAGTTCATTTTAGTTGGAATGTTAAGTTCATTCAACAGAGTGAAATGCATAATTTGTCCACACAACTTGAGTTTCTGTTTTCTAACAGTACTACATAAAAATGATTCATTGGCATAGAAGAACATGCAGAATGCAATTTTTATTAGTATTTCAAAACAGAAAATCATGCTTATGTACTTAATGTTAAAACACCTTACCATTAATTACAAGCGTTTCAGTACCAGCTGAACAATTGACATTTCATAACATGTTACATGAACATTTATGTTGCCTGAACTACTTTGAATAAATATAGTAGTTGGGCACAGGTAAACTTAAGTACGCTCAACACTTTAGTTGAGCTAACTTAGGAAAATGAGTTGAGGTAGCAAAAATCTCAAATCCTTTTTTACAGTGAGTAAACTTGTCAAGAGTGCTATTTCAATACTTCTTAGTAGTAAATTGGCCCACTTTTTAGTGTGTAAAAGTATACTTTTAAGTTTACTTTAAGTAGTACACAACTAGTTAACAAATGTTTTCGTTTGTACTGCAACTATACTAAAATTGAACTTATAGGTATACTTATAGTTTACTAATTAAATACTTGTAGCACATTTTTTTGTTTATGAAAGTACACTTTCTGAAATATAAGCTAGTTTAGTAGTTTTATGCTCTGTACTTGAACATTTTAACATTTTAAACACTTTAAGTGAACTTAACATCATAGTTTAGTTCACTATTTATATATTATTTTTGCACTAAAATTATACTAATATATTATTCCTATTTAGGTATTATTTTTTATACTTGAAATATCCCTTTAACTGTACTTTAATTCTTTCCCTGCTGTGTTTTTTTTATTTTTTATTTACCAGTCAGTGTCGGCATTTTTGATAATTTTCAGAAAATGTTAATGGCCCCCAGAATATTTTGTTGTATTATTATCTGAACATACAATATATCTAAAGAAGTAACAGAGTCTCTGCTTTTAAACAACAAAAACATTTTATTCTAACTTCATGCATTGTTTTTTTTTTTTTATCAACACTTGAATGTGGGTAGCTAACCCTAAAAAAAAAAACATTTTAAACAAAAAGCTGAGAAAATTGTGTTTTCGTCAAAGACTACGTCCGGATCAGATTCAGAACAATGATGCAGTGTGAAGTCCATCAACACCCTCAAAGCTTGAACAGTCCAATACATCTTCCATAAAAGGTACATAAAAAGTAGACTGTAAGCCTTCAAGCTCCACATATTGGCTGTGCAGTAAACATTTGTTCGGGGATCTTTTGATTTGGGCTTATAAGAAACCCATAACATCAATGTGTTCAAAACCACATCCGAACACCGCAAAACTGATTTACATTTTACACAGAAATTTAACAAGTCACAAAAGAATGGCTTTATGATTTACACAGGAGTTTTTAAAAATTACGAACAATTTACAAAAAATATTCTCCAATTTAAATAATTGTATGAATGATTTAATCTGAAATTTAGCAGTTTAATATAGGAATAACTTAATTATTAACAGAGAAATTCAACAGTTTACACTGAAATTGGACAGTTTTGTCCAACGCTGAACAGTTTACACACATTTATTCTGCTTGTTTTTAATGAATGAGGTTCCATGCATGAAAGTTTCTGTGATTGTATACAAAGTTCATGAATATTTAATGAGGCAAGCATTGAGGGCTTATAATTGGTTGTGTGCTGTGAAACATGGTCATATTCTTCTGATACATCGTTTCTCAGACTGGAGTAGGGCTTCATACTCGGTTCAAAAGATGTTAGCCCTAATTCCACATGACAAGTGTGAAATGTTGCTTAACTCCACATTTATAAAAGATTTTAAATCAGTGTGAAAAGCTTCTCTTTTTTTGCTGCATTTGTAGGCTTACAAATTGAAATCAAATGTAAATTAGCAAAATGGGGTACACTGGGCAGACTAAATTCAGTTCAATTAATCGACGTTGGATAAGAGATGATTGATAGAAATAAGACCAACTCAGCATGCATGTGTTCCTTATGACGATGAAGATGATGAAGATGATGATGTTATGTTGAAGCAGTGTTCACATGGTGTACCCCACCCTCACTCTGCTATCCGACAGAAGACAAGAGGGCATCGACTCTCTCTGACACCCCAGCCGAAACACGCGCATCAGGAGGCGTGTGTGTGTGCGTGTGTGTGTGTGGAGCGTCGCGTGGAGGATGCGCGCACCTTGGAGACGTCCAGCGCGTCCATGAGGAAAGGATGGAGACATGGCAAGCGCAATTCTCCATATCTTGACGCCAGTGAATTAAAACGCTTATGTTTAATTCCCACGAGCTTTAAAGACATCCGGATCCTTTCTTTAATAGAAGCGTGGTGAGTAAAACCGCTTGATTTCATTCATTTGATGCGCAATGTGGAGACGCATTTGCGCTGGCGATATTTGCAGAAGGAGAAAAAGAAATATGACGCGATTTGAAACGGTGCATGTGCGTTTTTGCGCAACAGTGTTTAAAAGCGTAGAGAAATACCGAAATTATTTTTTGCAAGTAAAGTATTTCCAGCTGCGTGCAAAATTTGTAATTAGTGGATTTGCACGAAATTTCATGCAAATAAACATAAAATAATAATACTGACATCATGCATGAGAGATCGTTTGCGGAGGAAATAGAGTAAAACATTTTATTTTAATTTCCCTTTATTTCTATTTTCTACTCCCCCTCCCACCCCCCTCTCTTTATGTTTTATTTACTGTTGTTTTTACCAATGATAAATGCATATTATCTATCATATGTCAGGAGATTTATTAGAAATCAGAGAGAATAAGGCTGTGCTCCCTGCCGACCAGCAATAAATCACTCTTTCTTTCCTCAACATGATGTTTCCTGTCTGCAGTCTCACAGTGTGCCACGGGGACAATATGCATTATGATTACGAATAGCTGTACCATATAATATGACATTTTTACGAGTTATGAGGTAAGAGCATAATAGGTGGGCTCTCATCAGCAGGATATTGTTGATATTGTTGCCCCCTGGTGGGGCTTTTGCTTGTTGGCAATGTTACTTGCTTTTAATCGGGTAAAAAAAAAATGTGTGATGCACAGAAATAAATCCATAATCATATATCGTGTTCTGTATTTTACATGTAAAAGCATATTTTAGCATTATTTAATAGCCTAATGCTAAAATTATATTTGAGGTTTAAAATCCAGCTATCTAGTTTCCTTCCCTGTTATATAATTTCGTCCCATCACATTGAATCAAATTCTGCTTATCTGAGCAGGCACTACTGCACTTAAATATAGAAATTGCTTTACACATGGGGCAACAGTAGAGAGATAGAGACAGAGACAGGGAGAGAAAAGCAGAGAGAAGGGAGACCATTGAAGCAGCGAGTTATGAATTATGTAAAATTCTCTTCTGCATTTCTGTGAAACCACTGTGCAGCTTGAGTTGGCAAAAAATATGCTTATATTGTTCACTGTTAAAGATAGACCCACATCCATGTACAATGTGCTGATCTTGGTATGTTAATATAGTTTTGACAAAAATGATAATTCTATCATTATTTACTCATCCTCATTCCAAACCCATATGCTGTTGTTTGTTCCAAATAAAAGGAGGAATTTTAAATAATCTTTATGCAGATTTTTCCCATACAATAACAGTTCATTGTGACCATGTTTGTCAAGCTTCAAAAAAGGACAAAAACACCATAAAAGTAGATATATTCCAAATCTTATGATACACTTGTGAGGAACAGGTCAAAGTGTATCTTTCAGTGGATTGTTAACCTGTGAACTTCTGTAAATGGATTATTGAGTCACTTAAATGTCAGGTTTTATTGACAGTGTGAACAGATCATGAGAATCAAACCAGTTATTTTCTGTGAACCACTAGATTCTGAGCACACAAATTCACCGGAACAAAATGGATTGATCTGGTTCTCAGATTCAACTCTCTCATTCAGTGATTGGGTCATAGTGGTTCATACCCAGCAAACAAAAAAATATATTCAAATAACTTGTTGCTCATGGTCATATTAAGTTTTGAAATTGTTTTTTTTTCTTGAATGTTCTATGAACATTCGAAATGTCCAGGTTTTTTAAATGTTAAGGGAACATTCAGTTTTATCATTTTGTCAACATTATTGGAATGTTTGAATGTTCTCCAAACGTTCTGAACAAGTAGTAACATTTTTAATGTTCTATTAATATTACTGGAAGAATGCTTGCACATCATAACTTTGAGAGAGAACGTTAGCCAAAGTTCAGAAAATGTTCGCTGTTAGCGGGGAAGCTACTGCAGTGGAAGAGTGAAATTCAGTCTGTTCTTCCATCACAATTTCATGAAAGTGCGTATCTATACCACAAATGTTATTTCTCGTGCCAATTATATATGGAAGCAGATTAGTCTCAAATATAATTCACGCAAAAAACATGATTCACACATGCGTAGACAATTTCACATGCATGAAACCTAATTCACATACACACAAAAATAATTCACATGCGTGAAAAAAAAATATATTCACAAAAAGCAATTCACATGCGCAAAATTAAATTATATATTCATAAAATACATTTCACAAATGCAAAACACAATTCGTAGATATACAACTGTGCACAAAAACCTTTGAACCTTTGAAACGTGAATTTTTTTAGTGTGTACATGAATTAGGTTTCATGCATGTGAAATTGTCTACGCATGTGTGAATCATGTTTTTTGCGTGAATTATATTTGAGACTAGTCTGCTTCCATAATTATACGCCCAAAATGGTTTTAGCATGCATATGCTACGCACTGAAAACCCTTTGGGTAGGATTAGGGTAGGGAGTGCGTGCGTACTACAAGCCATAAAGTGCGTATCATATGCATGCGAAAACTGCGTAGCATATGCACACAAAAACTATTTTTGGTGTATAAATGGCACGAGAAATAACATTTGTTGTATAGATACGCACTTTCATGAGATCTTCTCACAAAACTAATGGCTTTGGAAATTTGCAATACAGTGCAAAAGTAACATGGACTACTTTTAAGGTGCTTTTATGTTTACTTTCGACCTTAAATTGACCTCGTAATGTTTAAAAAAAAATGTTTTGACTCTCTGGTGATGTTTGCCAGACTCCAATAATTAAGGGTACGTTTACATGACAATGATGTACTAAAACATTTTTCGCATACATTACGCTGTATTCTGCTGTCAGGCCAGCAGTTGGCGATCTCACTTTGTAAAGAAACACTAAATGCATATAGACTGAACATACAATACGTATGCGTATGACGTCACCGTTTTTTGACAAATTTGCATTTTTGTAGCTTACATAGAGACAAATGTTGTCTACTACACCATCAGTTAAAGGTGTAGTCTGTAAAAATGACAACTAGTGGTTGAAATAGGTACTGCAGTCCAAATTCAAAATATTGGAGATCGTCGTTTCTCCCGACTACTCCTCAGACTCCATGGGTTGCCAGTTTGAGCACACGCAACAACAACAACGAGCACAATGGACAATGAAAATTGGCAAATTGGCAACGTGTAGTATCACAGACCAAAACAAAAACAAACTCACATTTAAAAGTAAAATAACTGGCTGTAGAAGTGTTTTTCAGAGAAATTACTATGTGAACTTAGCATGTTTCCCTTAATATATGCAAACATAATGGTATTTTTATGCTTTAGTAGAGTGAAATAGTTGCACACAGAACCTTTAATCCTCTGATGTTTGTGTGTTTCGCAGCTCTTCTGTAGCTGAGGAAAATGGATCCATCCCCCATAACACAGCAGTACGGCTCCAAAAAAAGGGTTAAAATTCATCCCAACACCGTCACAGTGAAATACGCCACGCATTTCCCCCAGCCGGGCGACGAGGGATACGATGACGCTCCGTCCTTTGAGGACTTCGGCTCGTTCATGGACAACAACCCGAACAAGAGACTGGTGTCAGAAAGCGGGCAAGGCAGGACTTTATTCGGCACTATGGATTCCCGTCCCAAGGTCGATCAGAGAGAGAAAGGAGTCGGCGGGCAGCTTGCAAGCTTCGGCGAGGCCTCGGTCCTGGCGTCGCGGGTCACCTGGGGTGCTCTTTTCGGGGCGGCTCTTGCTCACGGATGCGTGGCTCTCATCACACGCCTGGCGGCCGACCGCTCCAAAGTGCCCTCATTAGAGCTCATCTTCATCCGCTCGGTGATCCAGGTGTTGTCCGTTCTGGTTGTCCTCTACTATAAAGAAGCTCCCTTTGGACCGAAGGGCTACCGACTGCGTTTGTTCTTCTACGGGGTTTGCAACGTCATCTCAATCACGTGCGCGTACACGTCCTTCGCCATCGTTCCACCGAGCAACGGCACCATCATGTGGCGGGCGACCACTACAGTCTTCAGCGCCATCTTAGCCTTCTTGCTCTTGGATGAACGCCTGGGTTACACAGACGTAGTGGCGGTCGTAGGGAGTCTCTTCGGACTGTGCCTCGTGATGATCCCCAACATCGCAGACGAGGAAAAGTCCCCGTTGGGATTCTGGAAAGAAGCGTTTGGGTACACCATGACTGTAATGGCGGGTTTGACCGCCGCCCTGTCTATGATCGTGTACCGGGCCATTAAAGAGCGCGTTAGCATGTGGGCCGCGCTATTCACGTTCGGTTGGACGGGGACCGTGTGGGGGGCGTCCACTATGTTCATCATGCAAGAACCCATCATTCCCTTGGACGGCGAGACGTGGGGCTACCTCACGGGAATCTGCATTTGCTCCACCGTGGCGTTTCTGGGTGTCTACTACGCCCTCAACAAGTTCCACCCCGCTCTGGTCAGCACCGTGCAGCATCTGGAGATCGTGGTAGCCATGTTTCTTCAGCTTATCGTGTTGAGAATGATCCCGTCCGTGTACGACGTCTTCGGAGCGCTGGTTATCATGGTCAGTGTGTTCGTCCTGACGGGGCTCAAGCTTTACAGGGTGGGCCGGGCCATCCGACAAGATTACCAGGAGATTCTGGACTCACCGATCAAATGAGAGCGTCGATGTGTGTGTACTTGAGCGCATGAGGGGGCATGTATATATGTGTGTGTGTGTGTGTGTGTGTGTGCGCGCAGTGTCTCCCTGCTCTCTTCTCTTACAATAGTGCAATCACTGAATGTCTGATCTTCGGCATTTATTTCAAATCGTGTCTTTGGAAGAATGCCATTGGTGTAATGTCTTTGCTAACTGTTGATGTGTGAAAATAAACAGTGATCCATAGTGCTCCCCTGATAGCATTGATTTTTTTTCTGGGTGTCACTGAAACAAAAGTAAGATGCAGTGGTCTAGATCTATAAACGGCGGGATTGGATACTCTGACCGATAGATCAGACTGCAGCATTGCCATTTCTGCGACACAATAAACTTTGGATGTTTCACTTTTTGTTTTTAGTATTGAAGTGATACTTAGCTATATTTTACTGAGTCAACCAACATTTATATTATTATATATATATATATATATAATTATATTATATTAGTCTCTACTGTTCACCAAGGCAGCATTTATTTGGTCAAAATACAGTAAAAACATTAATATTGTGAAATATTATTACAATTTATAATAACTGTTTTTTATTTACTTATTACTGTTTTTTTTCAGGATTCTTTGATAGTTTAAGGAGAACAATAAAAGAACAATGGAAAACAGTTCAAAAGAACAGCATATATTTGATCAATCAATTCAATGCATCCTTGCATGCTAAATGAAAGTATTAATTTCTTTAAGTTTGTTTTTTTTTAAATCCCACTGACCCCAAACAGTAGAGTATGTTTAATCCAATATTTCACAGCACAACTTGCTTCAACCAAATTAGAGTTGAATTTGTACCAAAATATTGTGTTTGATTTGCTTTTAACAACAAAAATATGAGAAAGATGTTTCCGTTCACTGTCTTTTAACAGTCTCTATTTGTTCTGCTATCCTGCATGAATATATGGTTTGTTGGATTTTATTTTAACATTGTTTTTTCATAGTTTCCTACCCATTTTACAGGTCACAACCCACCAGTCAAGATCAAAATCTCTAATCTGACCTTTTGGTTAGAATAAACCCATTCATATTTATATATCTAAAGTAAACAAAAAACATGGTAAAATGTTATAAATTGTATTGATTTTCTTCAATTCTGTCTCGGTATGCCAAAGCGATCGATTCAATCCCTGCCTGTGATGGAGGAATTTGTAATCTTTGATCTTGGTATTTTTTCTTATCAGACTTGAAAGACAACCTCCTTTGATAAGATTACGCAACCACAAATGATGTATTATTGGTGCAGAGGAAGTTTTTGTAATGTGACCCAGCATAGAGAAACAAAACTACATCTTCTGTGAACTTATTCAACTCCCATCTGATAAATATCTGATATTATTTCATCATGATTTTGAATCTGGCGTGTTCTGATTCTCCATCATTCTCCACAACAGCTTCCTATATGAAGGCACTAAAACGCCTGTAAATAAAAACAAAAAAATATATAACTGTCATCAGGTTGATGGTCCGTGGTCGAATCTCCCACTCTGAATAACCCCAGCTGCTCTACTGTTTACAGCCTTATTTTCCGTGGTATTACCTTACCACAAAGGTTAAATTTTAGATCAAAGTAATCATTGTTTCCCTCAGGCATATGAAAGCTGTGGTCATGATGAATCGCTGCTTGGTTTGTTGGCAGGGCCTAGAGATATTTTTGTAATAAATCTTTTAAATGACAGAGCATGCAATTTCTTTAGTGTTCCACAAGGCGGCAGTTTGGAGACATTTTTCTCTTAAAGGAATTGTTCAACCAAAATGTGTAATGGTTAGGAATACAAAAGGGGAAATCTGGAGAATTTACGCAGTTCTTTTCAATACAGTTTCTCAAGCTCTAAAAAGGACCAAAAAGGACCATAAAATAGTCCACTGCAACATGTGCCCTATATTTAAATCTATTGCATGGCTTTATATGACTTGTTTTTGGTTCACTTGAGTGTTTTGAGAAATAATTTTAGTCCAATGAGTCCATTGATTGAGGTATTCTATAACGCATGTCTTAATTGAAGAGCTCAGACCACTGATTCCCTCTCAGTGAGGGATATTGAAAAGTGTAAGGATGCTGGATTCTGTCGACAGTTTTCATATGGACAGGAGAAAGGGTGGTTCAGGACACGTACAGTAAAGTCCATCTGTTAGGACAGGAAACAGATTGCATCCTGCAGTGTTGTGCACACATCTCATTTATCAATGTAACTCATTCAGGTTCATTTTGAGATAAGATTATTGCAAATTCAGAAGGTTGGTCATTATACATATAATACAGACTGCGATCATATGGTGTAGGGTACAGTTTGGTCCAAAATTTTAAACGACTGCTTTCATTTTTCTATTTTAAAGGCAGGGGATTTGTTCCAGAAACATTTTTTGTTATGCTGGTTGAAAGTCTCTTCCCATCCTGATAGAAATCACTAAGTTAAGTGGTCTAAATGTATTTATATAGATCATCTGTGGAAGGCGTAGAACCATATTCAGTCTGAATGCAATGATAGCATGTCATACTGTACCTGCCAGTTAGCATATGTATTTCCATACCTCCGCACACCTGCTCAATAAACATCACACGCCATCAGTGTGTTTTATGCTGTGCAGAGTTAGACAGACGTCAGTCACCGAGCACCACAACCGAAACAGCAGTTCCTCCTGAACCAAAACAATGAGCTTATGCTGTGTTCATGTCATACTGTAATTTGAAAGAGGTGGAACTCAAATTTATACGTTTCCATGACCGCACTATTGATTTCGAAATGAATCTGCAGCAGTCAGTACAGGTCAGTGCTCTTTAAGTTGTTTATGTTCATTACTGTTGTAATGTTATGTGCTTTGAGACATTATGTTTAACTGCAGCGTCTCTCGTGACGCTTTTGTTTGCTCCCTGCTGTACGTGTTCATGTGTTTTGAAGGAGGTGCATAGGAAGGGGGGATCTTATGCTTTCAAAGCTAACTCGCTATTGCTAGCCACTCTGAAAATGATCTACCTTACTTTAATACAAAGTTTTTCATTACAAATTAAATTGTCAATTGTCAACAACAAAAAAATTGTGATGAATCAGATAACATATTTCAGATTGTCTTTTTTTGTTTAACTGACAACAGCAGCACTCAAGCTGACATAAACTCCAAAAGTTTGTGTAAAACTTGATATAATACAATAAAAATCGAATATAATATAATATAATATAATATAATATAATATAATATAATATAATATAATATAATATAATATAATATAATAAATTGGGAATTGCGAAACGGACCTATACCGAATTACCGAAACTCTACATTGCCCCGTTTTCTATGTAGCGACTTTCGGGACTAGCCCAGTATATACAATTGATGGACGTGTGCATTGACCAATGAGCAAAGAGATCGCTTTTGGATAACCAATGGGTAAGCGAGTAGGTTCTAGTCAGCCCCGCGTTCTTCAGCATGTTAGATAGCGCAGCAGTGCGGTGAGTAGAGCCGCAGTTCTCACGCTGGATACACTGAGAAAACCCTTCCCAGGAACACATCAGCGAATATGTAGCTGAAAAACATCTAAATAGTGCTGATCATCGAGTGTGTGCTGGATACACGGGAGGCAGGGGTGCACATCGGATCATTTAAGGGTAAGATGACATATATTTATGAGAGTTAATGGTTTGATTGTAGCGTAACGTTACAGAGCTAAAGCAGTAAATCCGGCGGGTCTACTAGCTATAAATAATTATCATCATAACGATAGAAATATATGAAAAAAGAAATAATCCTGGAAATTTGTCATGGATAAATCAGTGTAATTGTAAGGGGATTGTGTAAAGGCTGTGGTCAGGCCTCACACTGTGATTTAACTGCTTTACCTCCATAGATTTATATAGAAAATGTTGGAAAGTGGCCTGATATTGATTCATATTAAAAGCATGAATCATACACAAACTGCTATAGTGTCTTGATTCAACAGGCCTTTATGGCTTTTACTCTGAAATACATTGAAACCACAATGCATTATAGGGGTCTTTGTTAAGGTAAAAGGCTGTTTTTTTGTTGCTCATTGTCCTTTATCAAGATCATTGTCCAATGCATGTGATTATGATTTTTGACTCTGACATCTGTTTAGATGGGGTCAATTTTTTGTTATCTGATTTAAGATAATTTCTTTCTGAATGCTGATATATTATGCAACTGTTATCAAGAAAACACCAAATAGACAAAGAAAACCACTAGATTTGATTTGATGTGCGCTGTTATCGACTGTGTGAAAAGTTGGTTTGTGATCTGATTTTTCATTTCAGTGTGGAATTGGTTTTATTAATCAACTGGTATTTCTATCGTATGTAATGTTACAGTACCTGATGTTTGTTTTTTCCATTACTTTCACATTGACTTGTGAGTTACGATCAAATTTGTGTGAGATTTCTCAGCAAACGCAGAAGTTCCAGGCAGATCAAGATGACAAGAGACTGAATGAAACATTCCATGAATAAAGTACATTTTAGATCTAACATAAAATGTAACAATGAAAAGTTGTAATTAACACATTGGAATGAGATAATTTACTCCTCTACCAGTTGTTCTCTATAGACAGTGAACATATAATGTTATTTCTTAGCATTCATAGTTTTATGAAATGTGCGGTGGGACAGACAAACCCCACATAGCAAAAAATATATATTTTCTTTTGTCTGGTTTTCCAGTAGAAATATCTAAAGATTCTTAAAAGGATAGTTCACAGAAAAATTTAAATTCTGTCATTAATTATACTCTTAATGTTCCAAGCCCGTAAGACTTCCGTTCATCTTCGGAACACAAATGAAGATATTTTTGATGAAGTCTGAGAGATTTTTGTCCCTCCATCGACAGCTACGCAACTACCACTTTGACGCTTCAAAAAGTTCATGAAGAGATCGTAAAACTAATCCATATGAATGAGCAGTTTAGTCCAAATTTTCTCAAGAGACTCGATAGCTTTATGAACAGATTGAATTTAGGCTTTTATTCACATATAAACATTGATCAGTGACCATAAACAGAAACTCAACTGTATATGCTCAATGCACGAGAACAAACCTCATTGGTTCTGGCTGAAGCTCAAACGTGATGCGTAACACGAGAATGAACCTCATTGGTTCTGGCTGAAGCTCAAACGTGATGTGTAACACGAGAATGAACCTCATTGGTTCTCGCACGTCAAGAGAAGATGCTTGAGCTTCGGTTTACCACAACTGATGTGTGAGTTAATGAATGTTTATATGTGATTAAAAGCCTAAATTTCATCTGTTCAACATATAAAGCGATCGAGTCTCTTCAGAAAATTTGGACTAAAACGCTCAATTCATATGGATGGAGCTCAATTCTGTCAATGGAGGGACAGAAATCTCTCAGATTTAATAAGAAATATCTTCATTTGTGTTCTGAGGATGAACGAAAGTCTTACGGGTTTGTGGAACAACATGAGGGAGAGTAAATGATGAATTTTCATTTTTGGGTGAACTATCCCTTTAAGAATGTTTAGATATTTGTGCTGGAAAACATGACAAAAATACTACGAAATAGGGCTGGGAATCTCTGGCACAGACCGCAAGGGCTGTGATTGGTTAGATGCACCGTGATGCAACGCAACCTGACGCAGAACCATAAAACGGCCACGACGCCGTAGGAGTGACGGCGTAGGTACGCCGTGGAGTTGACTCAGAAGCATAATGAGGCCTTTATGCATATTCTGAATAATTAGTAACATACAAAGCTGCTCTTATACAGTACACAAATAAATAATAAAGAGTCTAAGACTTATGACTTGAAATTGTTGCTGTATACCATAATTAAAAACAGCTAATACAAAAAAAGTAAATAAACATCTGCAAGAGAGCACAGACACAATGTAACTTTTTGTGACTGGCATTGCACTGATACACACTGACTGTGGCCGAAACCACTCACTCGTTCACTCCTTCACTAATCCCTATATAGTGCACTATATAGTGGATAGGGAGCGATTTCAGACACAGCTACTGTGACTGTAGAGGGCAGTACAGTAAACCTACGTATCACGTATGTATAACAGATCTGTTTACAGCATATTGATGTGAGAACAAAACAATACAGAAAGCAGCTCTCATACAAAAATAGAAAAAAGGCCACAGTGAAATTATGCCAATTTTCCATATGTTAGCTTTTAACGAAGAGGGTGCCGTGTCTGTAATGCACACTGTTGCCAACTAATTTTTAGGGGAAGTTACTGAGTTTGTGACGTCAATGCGCTATGATGTCATTACGTAATCGCAACGCAAAACTACGCCATTATGTAATACGTAGATATTATTTGAAATGCTAATTTAGATTTGTTTGTAAAAGAGATTGATATTGAACAATTACATTTTATGTAGCCTATTTTCTTATGAACTAGTGAAACAACTACACATGAAATGTGTTTAAATTATTTTACCAAAAATGTGAAATGCGTGCTACTGCCCCTGCACACGTTGTATTTTGTCTTCTGGTTTTCACAGCGATTTCCACATTTCTGAACCGCTCAGTCTATTTAGCTAGCTTGTACACGTGTTGTTTGGATTAGAGTCACTTTCCAAAAGTTGCCAAATAAATTAAAAAAATTGCCAAAATTGCTAAGTTGGCAACACTGGTAATGCGCACGCCACAGACTGTCCGGGCGCTGCACTTCCGCACTTCAGAGTTCCGCCTTTTGCGTTCCGTCAATATTACATTATATATAAAACATTTTTTTTTTAGAAAATTGACATTTGTGAATCGATTAGAATCGTCCGCATCGCAATGCATCTAAGAATCGAGTTCCCAGAACCCGGGAGAGTATAAGGCCGGCTGTGCACAAAGGCTGATTCTAAAAAGCAATTCCATATTTGCATACAATCTGGCGCTTCTGACTCTCACACCCTGTAAGTATGTTTTCATGTTTTAAGAATTTGCTACTGACTATACAAACGCGAGTTTGAGCAGTATAAAGTAGCGCTTGAATGTCGTTTCTACGATCACAAATGCAGACATAGTTTTATGTTTACATAGTCTTCTCCCCCTTTAGCGTGGCGCGACCAAGCGTGCCGCACAAGCCCTGAAAAGTGAAGCCAAAGCGTTTTGATCGCCCCCTGGTGACCGGTCCTAGTATAGGTCATAAACCCCTCCCCCCCATGTTATTCAACGGGACGTGAGACCACCTAAACAATTAAATTACACTTCACATATCTTTTTTCCAAAGATAGTTTCTGTCATTTACTGTAGTTTTTACCACGCTGATGTAATTTCAAGCGTTTGTTTTTAAAATAAGTTTGTTTTTATTTAGTTATTTGATGCTGTAAAAACGGTGCTGTGACGTCATGATTGACAGGTTCTCTGAGCAAAGTAGTCACTGAAGCACCAACGGACTTCGGGATCTTCGGAGGACTGAGGAGATTGTATTTACTTTATTTTAACAAGCCTCTTGTCGTAGTGCAATCAACAGAGATGAGCAGAACGGAGCAGACATAGGCCACTTAAAAAAAAGTGCAGGTACTACTAGGAGAGTGCATTCGGCGAGAGTGAGGGCGGGGCGTTGATTTCGCGGCTTTACTTCCTACTCACTACTGCGCAGGTCTGGTCCCGAGATCGCTACTGCGCAGACTCAAGTCCCAAGATGTCAGCGATATATCGGGACACTGGCGGCTTCACTTCTCACCAATGGAAGAGAGCGAAGGGGCGTCGTCCATCTTTTTTTACAGTCTATGGGCGCGACACGTAAAAAGACAGTATAAGTCATTATAATCAGTAATTATGTCCCCAATGAAATAAAACCTTATTAATCTGATACGATCTGGTCCAGTCGCGCTGGCAAAGTTGATGGATCAGCTCGGTCATCTGCCTTTTCCGGATCAGATTCGGGCACGAATTGATAAGGTAAAGTTAGTAGTGCTGACATTATCACCTGTCATTATTGCTTTGGGAGCTGATGTTCCAAATATGGTAACGGGCGTGACATTTCCGACACACGCTTAAGGTTTTTAGGCCAATCACAATGCACTGGATTGCTGGCCAATCAATCAATCTGTTTTGTAAAAATCAACGCGTTTCAGAAAGGCAGGGCATAGAAGAGCAACAATAATGTACAGTATGTGTAAAATAATTACTTTTTTTTTACCTAAAACCGTGTAAACACATTGCATTAAACCAAATACACAAAATAATGTTCTTTTTAGAACCATCATATGACCCCTTTAAGTTATTGTAAGAAATAATGATAAAATATCTTTCTTTAAATTATGGGAAATATAAGTTTATTAATAATTACAAACGGTCCCAACTAGTTAGTCCCTATTGATATAAAGATACATTTCTGCTGTGTTTGCAACACTTATTCTGGTCTAGTTAGGCCAAGTATTAACTTGTGGTAGAATCATGAATTATATTCCTAAATCATGCAGAATGTTAAGGAGGGATGTGCTATTACTTTTTTAAGCGATGAGCTTTGCTTGATCATGATGATAAAATGAGCAACAGAGTTCCATAGACCATAGTAGGAGGGACCTGAGTCATATACTATACAGATCTGAATATCACAGAGAACGTGGGCGTTTTTTTGTTTTTTACTAACCATTCAGACACCCTAGCAACCGCATTGCAACATGCTAAAAACCAGAACACCTTAGCAACCACATAGCAATGCCCTGACACAGAACTCCATAGCATTGCCAAACTTTCCTCATGAAGTGTGTAAATAGTTATTTGGCAATATTTGTGACAGGATATGTTTATTCAGTTGATCATGTGTTGTTTGTGTGGGGTGCGGTGCATTGCCCTGCAGAAATCTGCACACTTCACCTCCTGTCACAGTGTCACCTCCTTCTCCTGTTTTTCTTGTATACTTTTATCTTTCTTTTATCTTGTATACTTTTTATCTTTAAGGTTATTTTGTCATCCAACATCGGCGTCTGATATACTTCTGAAGGAAAGTGTCCAACATTGCACACTTCAGGGGTTTTTTAACGTAATTTTATTTTTATTTATTTTTTTAATATAGTTTTATTAATGTTTTGAATTACCTTTTCGTTTTTAGTTTTCATTTTATAGTTAAATTTTTAGTAATTTTGTTATTTGCTTTTTCATTTTATTAGTTTAAAATAAATAAATAAATATATATACACAGGTCCTTCTCAAAAAATTAGCATATTGTGATAGTTAATTATTTTCCATAATGTAATGATAAAAATGAAACTTTCATATATTTTAGATTCATTGCACACCAACTGAAATATTTCAGGTCTTTTATTGTTTTAATACTGATGATTTTGGCATACAGCTCATGAAAACCCAAAATTCCTATCTCAAAAAATTAGCATATCATGAAAAGGTTCTCTAAACGAGCTATTAACCTAATCATCTGAATCAACTAATTAACTCTAAACACCTGCAAAAGATTCCTGCGGCTTTTAAAAACTCCCAGCCTGTTTCATTACTCAAAACCGCAATCATGGGTAAAACTGCCGACCTGACTGCTGTCTAGAAGGTCATCATTGATGATGTATTGAAATATTGAAAATATTTCCGTTGGTGTGCAATGAATCTAAAATATATGAAAGTTTAATTTTTATCATTACATTATGGAAAATAATGAACTTTATCGTACATGCATGCATGCATGCATGTATGCATGCATGTATGCATGTATGTATGTTATTTGTATTTCTTGATAACTTCCGCTGCTAAGTATAACCAGAGACAATTTATAAAGAGACATGCCACTTCCTCAATACAACTATATAGGGAAAACCCGTAACACCAAAGATGTCCCGCCCCTCCCGCTGGAAAGCCAATCGTCTGCTTTTAACAGTCAAGCCAGGAAACATTTAAGCCTCTCGTCTGGTTCCTCTGACGCATGCGCACAGTTGAGGTTTGCGACAGGGGAAAATGCGTTACTGTTTGAAAAGGCGGCAGATTTGATATGCAGTGTATGTGTGCGTTGTACAAAATATCAGACATCCTTAAGTGTCTACCGCATATTGATAGCGGCTCCCTGATGCCCGCAAATTACTTAAAATCTCCCGGAATCTAGAGCGAGCGAGCAAGAGCTCGCACATACTGTGCTTCAAACCGTGCAGCGCGCGCATGACAGGAGAGAACCCTAGCGCATGCGTAGTAAAAGTATAACCTGTGGGGAAAAGGCGTTGTAAACCTTATTTTGGGGCAAAGTCATCAAACTTTTTCAGCGATTTTTATCATATTTTACTGCTGTTTCTATAGCCCCTTTCACACAGCGCTTTGAACCCGTCAAATTGCCGTCAAATTGCCAGAACGCCTTCTGTGTGAACGCAAACTCGACCTGGGATTTATCCGGGATCGATGCCGGGTTGGGGACCTAGTTAACATTTGCCGTGTTCAGTCCCGGAACGCGCGCTGTGTGAACAAAAGCCGTAATAATGCCGTGTCGTAGTGATGACGCTGAAGCCGGGATCGTTCGCCAGCTGTGAAATGGTACGTAAAGCGCAAGTTTATGGTCGAATCAGAGAAAACATGCAGAAGCGTGGTTTCACGAGAGAGATCTCAGCTCATAAGCAAACTTAAGAAGCTGCTGAGATTACAAGTCACATCGATGTCACGTGTCTTTACGGGATTTTTACGGGTTGTGTGTGAACTAGGGATGTCCCGATACCACTTTTTCACTACCGATACCGATGCCGCAGCTTTGGCTATTTGCGATACCGATATTAATCCGATATTTTTATTTTATTCTATTTTATTCTTGAACTAATACTAGGCCTAATAAAATATATGGAAGCACTTTGCTCAATTAGCAACCTAAAAACATCTCACTCAAATGGAGAACAAATACTTCTCCAGTATATAGTCCACAACAACAGTTGATTATGAAAGACTGCCACCCTTTATTCAAACAGGACAAAATACAGGCAGGCAGGCTACTTCAGTAGGCTACTTAAAGCTACCAACAGGTTTAAAGTTAATCATTTAAAATTAAAAAGCTTTAAAATTACCCATTGATCCGTGTGCTTTTGCGTCCATTCGTTTTTCCTTTTTTACCCGTAAAACGAAAAATTAACGGTTGTTGTATTTTTAAAACGCAAAGTTGAACACCAACATTTTAATTTGAACTGTATGCACACCAAAAGCTGCGCAAAAAATAAATATTGACGTAAGTTATATATAAATAAGTTATTTTCTGTATGACCAGAAATGAGTATTTTAAGTTGTTTCCACTGTTGAAAGGAAACCGGAAGTGTTCGCGCCCGCGCTCCGTCCATGCAGTGCGCGCTCCACACTCTGCACACACACTTGCTATGCGTCAAAATCTTGTGTAGCATACAGTTTACAGCCTACGGTTTATAAACTGAGGAGACGGATTGCAAAACCGTGTTTATAGTACACCGAAGGTAGTGGGATGGAGTGTCTGTTGTGTGTTTAGAGGGCACGTCAGCCAGAGATGTGTGTGTGTGTGTGTGTGTGTGTGTTGTGTGTGTGTGAGTGAGACAGACTACTGCCTGCTGAACAGAGGGTCGCCGGAAGAAGGATCTGAAGTGCCGGTGTTTCGGCTACAAAAACCCGCCGAACTGATCCGAAACCAGCCCAATGTTTATTTATACCGCCCAAACCCATTTTTTGCCCGCAAAATAGATGGCAAAACCGCCCAATATGCGCGGCTTAATGTCGCAGCAAGGGAAATGCTATATTCAAGCATTGTTCGATAGGTATCGGATCATATTTTTTCTCCGCTCCGATCTCCGATCTAGTGTTCTGGGCCAATATCGGCACGATACCGATGCTGTGGATCGGATCGGGACATCCCTAGTGTGAACGCACTCTCTGATTCCGGAAAATCACTGGCAGTGTGAATGAACCAAAATCAAACGAACCCGGGTCAAATCCCAGGTCACTTTATCCGTGTATTTTCCGGAATCTCTGTGTGAAAGGGGCTTATACTTGCAGTTTTTATGTCCCGGTGAGCAGTGAAAGTGCAGTTCTGACTCTCTGCCCATTCATTTAGATAGGAGCCTGGTCTTGTTAGTTAGTTGCCAAGATGGCGGCCGAGTGGCATGACTTGCCTAAAAGGACTTTAGTATAACACACCGTTGCCAAGAAAAACAGAGCGTTGCTATGGACACAGTTCTGTTCACTCTGGAGCAATACAATCGTTTTTAAAACAATAAACTTCTTTTTAAATCAATATTTTGTGTCAAATTATTGGTTTATTTGGTAGGTAGCCATGTAATAAGTGGGATAATGTAAAGCAAGGCCGTTGTTATAGCGAACACAACCCCTTCAGGCTGATTGAAGACGGGGTCGGGGTCCTGATCAGCCTGTCGGGGTCGTATTCGCTATAACAACCGCCTCGCCCTGCATTATCCCTTACTTATTTATTTCCAGGTAAGTATTTTAGTGCTTCAGCTTAAACTTATTTAAGGCAACAATTCAAATTTTTGTTTAGTTGAAGTTTTTTAACTAATATTCATATCTTATTTTATTTCAACTTTATTTAAATTAACATAAATGTTTTTAATAATTTTAGTTAACGATAATAATCGTGGATGAGTGCATCGTCCGGGCGTTTGATGTGCACTTTTTCATATTTGAATTTTCGGTGTGAACAAACTATTTACGCTTCACACAGAATGCATTTTTGCGGTTTAATACGCGAGACGCAGGACATAAAAATAAAAGTGCAAGGTCTAGAAATGCATTTAAAAAAAAAGTTGAACTTTTAACCTGAGGCGTGTTTTTCGAATGCTGTCATGCACGAGATGCGAGCGCAGCGGTTAAATGCATCCGTCTCGGGCCTGTTCACAATGAAAAACATTTGAAAAGTAGCAGGGTTGTCAAACCTACAACGGTGCTAAAATAAAGTTGACGGAACAATGGAAAAGTAGCGCAGTGGAATGGAAAAAACACGTTCTGTATGATTCTCAGTGATTGTAAAGGGAGGGTTTCTCTTTTTCTTTCTGTTTATTACCCATTTACAGGCTGAATACAAGTTAAAATTTTCATGCTGCGAAGTACACTACAAAGTTACTGGATTGACAATTGGGTTTAAATGCAAGATTGAATCAGAAACTGATGATTGACAATTATAACCAATGGACGAGACAAAACAGGACATTTTTTTTTTTTTTATCTCATCTTAATTCAGCAGTTTTTGCTCTGGGACTGAAATTGTTACAGAGAGCTGCAGTTTTACTGGCATTGGTGTACCGACTACTGAAATTTTGGTACTGTACCAACATTAACAGCCCCTTAGAATAATGCATATGCAAATTGTGACGCACCTTCTTTCTTTTTTTAATTCCACACACACACACACACACACACACACACCTGGTCCAGCCAGTGACTCAGCTGCTAATATACCCCTTTCTGTGCTGTCAGTCGGTGTGTTTTGTGTTTATCTGGTGGCCAGTATGACTGAGCATGACATTATGTGAATTATAGGGATGAACAGTCATAACTACTGTTATTTGATTCTCTACTGTAGTCTTCTTAAAGTAACCCAGTATTCACTGTCTGTGAGACGGCCGAGATACATTAGCATTTTTTTTTTTGTGTGTGTGCTTTTTCCATGACCTCACAGTTGTGTGTATGAATGTTTTGGGGCCCGGGGCCTGTTGCAGCTGGTGAGTTTCTGTAATTATTGTCACACTGACAGGTCTCTCCACAGCCTCTCATTAAGTTAAAAAAAGAGAGAGCTAGAGAGCAAACTCGGATGAATGAGTGAGAGACATTTTGTCTGGGGCCCCAGATCCCGCTGAGCTGAGGGGCCCGGGATCAAGGAGAAAGGGAAAATGGTGAAAGCAGCTATTTATATTTGGCCATTTCCTCCATGAGAGGAGAGTCACCCCATGATCTGCATTCACAGGAATTGGACGATGTATCCGTGGTCTGTGGGGACTCGTCTCTTTTCCTCAAACGTGCCCCTGAAACACAGCGGGCTCATTCAGTGCCTGCGACCCCCGGCCCTCGGATCAACACCTGCTGTTCAGGCGCTCGGTGACGTGGCATTGATTTGACGCGCGTGTCTGTCTTTCTCTGCTTCTGTCAGTGCAGTCACTCAGCCAAACGCCACTGCAGAATTACATTTCTGGGGCTTTAAGTTTGCGGAGACTGTGCTTGGCCTGAAATACAGGTTTACTGAGACTTGTTTTTTTCTGTACTGAATATTTGCTTTTTGGATGAAAAACTGCACATGTTATAAATGTTTCTTGTGGATTTAATACATTGCATATTTTCATATAAAAATAAAATATATTTTAATCTAAAATATGTATTTCTCTTTTATTTTTATTTTTATTATTTGGCATAAAATGAAAATTCTCTATTTTCTTAATATGTTATCGATCTTATTGTGAACATACATCCGTGCAGATGTTTCATAAAAAAAAAAAAATATATATATATATATATATATACATACATATGAAGAGTTTGGTTCCAAAACGCGATAAACGCCATTTTAAAAAAAATTGAGTTACTGCAAAAATCAGTATTGTATCTGGTCGGTATTGAAAAGTCAATGTTTAATTTTAAGTAAAATGCGATATCCGCCGTGTTATTCTGTCATGTTTTCTCCCTTTCTTTCCAAACCGCAAAACAAACGCCAGTCTCCCTTTTCTGCAGAATGCGATACATCCGCTCAACCAATCAGAACGCACCATTCCACGCAATGTAAACCGTAACGGCAGCGCTTTAAATACACCTGGCTTCCTAGTTTTTCTTCTTTATTTTGTACCTACTTTTCGATCAACAAACAAACAAAAAAAATTAATAATTTTGACGGCATTGATGAACCTGTGGTTGTTTCTGCGGTGGGTAAGAAACGTAAGGCATCGAAATCGAATCATTTACGTGAGGAGATTAAGAAGATGAGGCACTCGGGCCGGCTGTTGCTTGTTCTCACATGAGGACAGTATCAAACTTCTGTCACGCTGACACATTGACCCCAGGGGATCTTCAGAAAAACTTTCAATTGTTTTATTCTAAGTCAACAAAAACCGAGCAGGAACAAGTGATATAAAATTGATACTATAATATGTGAATCTTTGTGAAAGTACGTGTTTTTGTCTGTGAAAACTTACTAAAAATATTATACTAATATTATTATACTAATAAACTTACTTTGTTGTGTATTTTCAACAGTTTCACTATGAAAAATAACTTTTATATATTTTTTAATGGATTTATTGCATTTTGGGAAAAAAAAAATCAGTTTTTATAATAAATCTTTGAAAATTTAAAAAAAAATTTTTATTATACCCTACAAATGCTGTTTGAAACAGAAAATAGTGGTTTTCATCTTTCCACTTTCTTGGTAAAGAAAACACATTTTTACTCAAATTAATCCAAATGGATTTATTGCATTTTGGAACCAAACTCTTCATATATATATATGTGTGTATATACATACATATATATATATATATATGGGCTGTGAAAAAATTAATCGTGATTAAAACATCCAAAATAAAAGTTTGTGTTTACATAATATATGTGTGTGCACTGTGTATAATTATTTTGTATATATAAATACACACACATGCATGTATACATTTAAGAAAAATGTGTCATTTATATATAAAATATTTATATATAAATATATACAGTATATACATGCAAATATTTCTTAAATATATACATGCATGTGTGTGTATTTATATATACAAAATAATTATACACAGTGCACACACATATATTATGTAAACACAAACTTTTATTTTGGATGCGATTAATCACGATTAATCTTTTCACAGCCCTAATATATATATATATATATATATATATATATATATATATATATATATATATATACACACACATACACACACATATATATATATATATATATATATATATATATAGATTGTGGAGAAGGACCGATTCCAGACCTTGGGGACCTGCGGAAGCAGTGGACTGAGTCTGGAGTAGAAACATCCAGAGCCACCGTGCACAGGCGTATGCAGGAAATGGGCTACAGGTGCCGCATTCCCCAGGTCAAGCCACTTTTGAACCAGAAACAGCGGCAGAAGCGCCTGACCTGGGCTACAGAGAAGCAGCACTGGACTGTTGCTCAGTTTTGCATGTCATTCGGAAATCAAGGTGCCAGAGTCTTGAGGAAGACTGGGGAGAAGGAAACGCCAAAATGCCTGAAGTCCAGTGTCAAGTACCCACAGTCAGTGATGGTCTGGGGTGCCATGTCAGCTGCTGGTGTTGGTCCACTGTGTTTTATCAAGGGCAGGGTCAATGCAGCTAGCTATCAGGAGATTTTGGAGCACTTCATGCTTCCACCTGCTGAAAAGCTTTATGGAGATGAAGATTTCATTTTTCAACACGACCTGGCACCTGCTCACAGTGCCAAAACCACTGGTAAATGGTTTACTGACCATGGTATTACTGTGCTCAATTGGCCTGCCAACTCTCCTGACCTGAACCCCATAGAGAATCTGTGGGATATTGTGAAGAGAAAGTTGAGAGACGCAAGACCCAACACTCTGGATGAGCTTAAGGCCGCTATCGAAGCATCCTGGGCCTCCATAACACCTCAGCAGTGCCACAGGCTGATTGCCTCCATGCCACGCCGCATTGAAGCAGTCATTTCTGCAAAAGGATTCCCGACCAAGTATTGAGTGCATAACTGAACATAATTATTTGAAGGTTGACTTTATTTTTTTTGTATTAAAAACACTTATTTTATTGGTCGGATGAAATATGCTAATTTTTTGAGATAGGAATTTGGGGTTTTTATGAGCTGTATGCCAAAATCATCAGTATTAAAACAATAAAAGACCTGAAATATTTCAGTTGGTGTGCAATGAATCTAAAATATATGAAAGTTTAATTTTTATCATTACATTTTGGAAAATAATGAACTTTATCACAATATGCTAATTTTTTTAGAAGGACCTGTATATATGTATATATTTTTTTTAAACGTTTGTGTGTGTTTGTATATATGTATGTATATATACAGGTCCTTCTAAAAAAATTAGAATATTGTGATAAAGTTAAAAAAACTTAAACTTTAATAAAACATTAAACTTTCATATATTTTAGATTCATTGCACACCAACTGAAATATTTCAGGTCTTTTATTGTTTTAATATTGATGATTTTGGCATACAGCTCATGAAAACCCAAAATTCCTATCTCAAAAAATTAGCATATTTCATCCGACCAATAAAAGAAGTGTTTATAATACAAAAAAAAGTCAACCTTCAAATAATTATGTTCAGTTATGCACTCAATACTTGGTCGGGAATCCTTTTGCAGAAATGACTGCTTCAATGCGGCGTGGCATGGAGGCAATCAGCCTGTGGCACTGCTGAGGTGTTATGGAGGCCCAGGATGCTTCGATAGCGGCCTTAAGCTCATCCAGAGTGTTGGGTCTTGCGTCTCTCAACTTTCTCTTCACAATATCCCACAGATTCTCTATGGGGTTCAGGTCAGGAGAGTTGGCAGGCCAATTGAGCACAGTAATACCATGGTCAGTAAACCATTTACCAGTGGTTTTGGCACTGTGAGCAGGTGCCAGGTCGTGTTGAAAAATGAAATCTTCATCTCCATAAAGCTTTTCAGCAGATGGAAGCATGAAGTGCTCCAAAATCTCCTGATAGCTAGCTGCATTGACCCTGCCCTTGATAAAACACAGTGGACCAACACCAGCAGCTGACATGGCACCCCAGACCATCACTGACTGTGGGTACTTGACACTGGACTTCAGGCATTTTGGCATTTCCTTCTCCCCAGTCTTCCTCCAGACTCTGACACCTTGATTTCCGAATGACATGCAAAACTGAGCAACAGTCCAGTGCTGATTCTCTGTAGCCCAGATCAGGCGCTTCTGCCGCTGTTTCTGGTTCAAAAGTGGCTTGACCTGGGGAATGCGGCACCTGTAGCCCATTTCCTGCACACACCTGTGCACGGTGGCTCTGGATGTTTCTACTCCAGACTCAGTCCACTGCTTCCGCAGGTCCCCAAGGTCTGGAATCGGTCCTTCTCCACAATCTTCCTCAGGGTCCGGTCACCTCTTCTCGTTGTGCAGCGTTTTTTGCCACACTTTTTCCTTCCCACAGACTTCCCACTGAGATGCCTTGATACAGCATTCTGGGAACAGCCTATTTGTTCAGAAATTTCTTTCTGTGTCTTACCCTCTTGCTTGAGGGTGTCAATGATGGCCTTCTGGACAGCAGTCAGGTCGGCAGTCTTACCCATGATTGCGGTTTTGAGTAATGAAACAGGCTGGGAGTTTTTAAAAGCCTCAGGAATCTTTTGCAGGTGTTTAGAGTTAATTAGTTGATTCAGATGATTAGGTTAATAGCTCGTTTAGAGAACCTTTTCATGATATGCTAATTTTTTAAGATAGAAATTTTGGGTTTTCATGAGCTGTATGCCAAAATCATCAGTATTAAAACAATAAAAGACCTGAAATATTTCAGTTGGTGTGCAATGAATCTAAAATATATGAAAGTTAAATTTTTATCATTACATTATGGAAAATAATGAAATTCATCACAATATGCTAATCTTTTGAGAAGGACCTGTATATATATTTTTTTTAAACGTGTGTGTATGTAAATCTGCTTTCATCCAATCATCAACCGATTGGTAGGACCAAGTCTTTCCCTACTTTTGTTTTTCTGAAAAAGTGGCTATAAGGTTTAAGTGGATAAAATTATACTTTAATTAAAGATTATGAGGTATATATATATATATATAAATGAAACATCTGCTTGGATGCATTGTTCAGAAGAAGATATTTAACGTATGTTATATAACGTATGTAAGAAAGTAAATTTTATTTGATGGAAAATAATAAAATCTGAAGAGATCTGTCGCTACTTCAGTTTCACTGTGACTTTACGTATGCAAAAAAAAAATGTTATTGGTTGTTGCATTGGTATCGGATGTCGGATATATTTTTCTTTTTTAATAAAAACAAGAGTATGATGGCATAACTTTTTTCCCCCCTGTAAATTCCTTTTAAAAAATAGTTTCACCGCCTTCTGCGGTCTGTTGTACAGTAACTACGGTTATGGCAGAGCAGCATTTTAAAGAGAATCTTTCTTGACATGTTTATTTAATTAACTGCCTAAATATCACATTGGTTTAATGGGACAGACATTTGAAGGGAACTCTATCGCCCCCTTGAGTACTGAGGTTTCTTATGATTGCAGTAACACTAGGACTCTGCAGGCGTGCACTACACTGGCCTTTATGTATATTTACTTGTATTTCTGGCCTTACAAAACAGAAGCAAGTGTCAGAAACAGAAAGTTGGAAGTAGTTATGTCTCAGGAAACTGCTGCAATACCTAAATCTGCCCTCATTTACTCCGCACGTGTTTCTGTTCTCTGTTTCACAGTAATGCTGTTTGCTTGAGTAAGCCCACATAGCTAAAGCTGCTCAAGCAAACACAATGTGGTCACAGGGGAGAAACTCTTATGTGTGACCACTTTTATATCACAGAGATTATTTTTTTATTAAAAATAATTTTGTGTGTTATATGAAGGTCACATTTATGGCTGGAACTAAATACGTTTTTCAATCGATTAATCTAATGATTTTTTTTTTCAGATTATTTGCATGATCTTACTATTATTTCCCTAACCCAAATAGCTGAAGTCACAACTGCATTCTAGCTAACTAACTAACCATAATGTCAGTATCAAACATGGTCGTGTCCATAAAGGCCCGTTCATACCAAGAACGATAACTATAAAGACAACTATATACCAGCGGACGATACCAATCTATTCCTATAAGCTTGCGCTTGTCTGTCACTTTAAATGCTCGAGCTCGTTGCAGCAGGATTGATTCTGATTGGCTGTCATTGTTTTTATTGTTCATCAGCTGGATAAAATCGTTTTGACTTCGGTACCAAGTCGGTACTGAAATTTAAAAATGTGTCTGTGTCCGAAATCGTCCCCTATACCCTTAAATGGTGCACTATTTGAGGGTACAGACATTTGTAGTGTTGTCCGAAATCATAGAGGACATTACGGAGTGCATTCATTCAATCCCAAGTCACAGGTGTACAACTGATGTACGCTCAACGGCTAGAGAATACCCATAATGCACTGTGAGAGTCGCGCATCGATTAAATTCCTGCGTCTGACCAGAACATGGCGCTCGCAGCTGAATCATCCATTTTCCAAACCGTGCTACAGCGTAATATCATACAGGTATAAATTCCTTTTTAAATTGATTATTATATTGTTTAATTACGGTTTATGGATGCTAGTTTCCATGACAAAGTTCAAGATGGCACTCATTGTCCAAATTCACTCACTCGTTTTCATTCACTCCTTTTAGTGGAGTAATGTGGGGAATAGTGAATGAGGGTATAGTGGGCGATTTCAAACACAGGCTGTGACGATACCAGCATTACCTCTAGCATTGAGCGGATTCTTAAAGGGACATTGTGTAGGAATTTCTCCCATCTAGCGGTGAAACTGTATTTTGCATTCAAACGAATTGTGCTCTCCAGCGCCTCACTTTTTCAAATGCGTGTTGCATCTACGGTAGCTGTTATGTACCAAAAAGCTATGACAAACAATGCAAGAACAATCATATGCTCTATTAAAATATATTCTTATCGAATTTCTAGGTTACAAAAAGTAAACTTACAAACCTTGTTTTTAGCGCCTTCTCAACTTTATTCAATAGCTGCTATTCATCAAAGAGCCTGTTTAACTTTTAACTATAAATGTTCTACTGTCTATATAATAAAGTACACAACCAAGCAATGAAAAAAAGCATGTCATTAAGACTGTAATATTGACTTAGCCTATCTGTCGAGGAGAAAGCAGGACTTCAGCGTCTCTTTTGAAATCTTTCTCCTGCATTACTGTACGTTCACGCCGCCACCGACTTGAGCGACAAAGAAGCTCTGGCCGCCCTGCCAAGGACGCTTGTCAAAAAGTACGGGGAAGCTTGTTGACGCTTTTGCCGCTCTGGCCGCTCTGACGTAGCAGGGAGAAGAGAAGTGTCACAACATTAAATGTAATAAACAGAAAAAACAACCAATATGTTGAAGAAACAATTTATAATGACAGCATTTTTATAACCGTTTTGGTCACATTTGATCGGGGGGAAAAAGAATAATTAGCTATTATTATTATTATTTGCATTATTATTTGCATTAGTGCAATTGGTCAAATCGTTGAGCAAATGAATTGTATTCCCGCTTGAAACGAGCGTTCGTAAGTATTTCAAATAAAAGTTGCGCTCATTCTCAAACGTGTATCACTGTATCATGGATAATCGCGAAGTTGTTGTGTTTGGTGCTGCTGTATTGTATTTGCGGAGAAGACGTCGGACTCTGAGATTTTGGGTTCATGACACCCTCCAGGACCGTTATCTATATGCAAACAACGTGATATCATGAATGATAAGAAACCCAACAACAGTGATGGTTAGCTTCTCCTCCATTTTCTTGGGACTAATGTTTTGGTAGGAACGAAAGTTTACATGGTATGTTTCTCTGGAAGCAGCCAGCGCGGGGGACGTCTATATTCCGATTGGTTGCTGGCTTTTGCCGCTGCTTGCCTCTGAACCGCGTCATAGCTCATTACCATAAAGTTGAGCTACTTTCAACTTTCTGATTGACGCTCAAAACGCCCAAAACACGACACCGATGGATTTGACGCTTCTTGCAGCTGAGAGAAGCCAGCTTCCATTGAAAATGAACGACTTCCGGTAGCTTTGGAAGCTCAAGTCGGCGGCGGTGTGAACGTACAGTTAGCTCTTTCCACCTGGAAAAAGCTATCCCGACATTGACAGTAATTGTTTTTTGTAATCTCCGGTCACGTTTCCTTTTACGTTCAATTTTGGACTTTTTTGACGACGAGGATTTCTTCTCCTGTGGCTCGGCATATGTATGGTCCGCCATTAAAAATAACAGTGCATCCTTTTAAACTTGCCGGGGCAGTGACAAGTGCCTCTCTCTGCTCTGCTCCTCCTCCGAACTAAAAACGCGTTGTGGAAACGCGTTGGCCTAGTACTTTTTGACCCTCTCTAGTTTTTCAAGATGGCGGAACGACATGGAAACCTCCGTGGACCTACCCGTCACGTGTATATAAAGATAATAAATTCTTCGTTTTCCAGGATAAGTCATATAATTGGTAGAGGTATTTGTACACCATTGAGGACATATTTATGAATAAAAATATTGATTTTAGATAATAAAATACATAAACTACACATTGTCCCTTTAAACGCCTCTGATTGGCCATTGTGTTCACAGCCGTGCTCAACATGTCTCTGATTGGCTACAATGATCAACGCTTCAAAAACATGTTGTAAATAAACGCTCTTCACCGAGCGCTTACACAGATACACACGGGAGTGTTTGAAAGCTGGCGTCTATCACACTGACTACCGGCACATGTCTAGTCAGAAGAGCTTGAGATGTGAGACGTGATGTAATGTTTGAAGAAAATAAATAAAAACAAGGCAAATATAACTTGTGAACAGAATATTTTATTGTGTGTCATTTTCCAATCAACCTATAATGTTGTCAAATTATGCAAGTAATTTTTTTTTCGTTTTTGAACGAGTCTCTTGAATGAATGAGTCAATGGCAAAAAAAATTTTTAACCGTTGCAACAATGTAATCATTACAATCATTATTTGAAGTGACTAGTCATTTTCAAAAGGTGATTTACTCTATTTTAATCAATTCTGTAGACCTCATCAGTTTATATAACCAAGCTATAAAATTTTATCCCAGTACTTCTGTGATAATTTTAATACCTGCAACACAGAAACAATGATACTGTGTGGTTGAAAAGACTGAAGCTGTTTCACAAACACTGATTTAACAGACAGTTTTAAGTTATTTTTTATTCATCGTCATGTTTAAAGGATTAATGGAGATCAAAGTGGTAATAGAAAATGTGTTTATGGTTATCATGTGATTTTCGGTTCTGTATTCTGAGATTCGATTGGTAAGCATCTCATAGTTTATTGTGGTTTGAATTAAACCATGATGGAGGATTCTGTTGTGTCGTTTCCTCTTTATATTTCAGTGTTGTTTCATCACTTATTAGAGCCTGTAAAGTCACAGACTCTTGTCAGACAAGGGTGCAACAAACTAGGGATGCACCGATACCACTTTTTTCAGAACCGATCCGATACCAAAAATTCAGAGTATCGACCGATACCGATGCCGATCCGATACCAACACAATTTTTTTTTAAATCAAGTAGAATTTATGTAACTCTTTGTGTGTTGAACTGATAAGCACTCTTTTGTGTGTAAAACACAATCTACTTAATACAGACAACTTCATTGTAAAGAAAAACAAATCCCAAAAATATATGATCATAATCTATGACAAAAATGCTATTATAAACTAGATTAGTGGATGATTCAGAAGTAAAATTTAGTCTAGAAAAATCATGAGTCGACAATAATTGTATAAAATCTGAACATTTAGTGAAAAAAACAAATAAGAAAGAGACAATAAGTGTAACACTAAATCTGGTAAAACGTTACACATTGCTCTTTGTATTGTTGTAAAATACATTCATGAAAACAAGATAAAAATAAAAAAGATAAATTATTTTATATATAGCTATAGTCTACTTTACAATTGAGACATGTTTTAAATGTATAGCACTGCTGTTTAATGAGGCAGCAACATATGATAGATAGAACAGAACAAGAAAGGCTATTAATAATCTTTCATTGCTTCACTGTATTATGATTATGAAAGGTTGCAATACAGTGCGGCACAAAGTGCTTATGCGCATCCCGAGCGCAGAATGATGCGCTTGAAGCAACACAGAGTCACAGCGCGTCGAGTCCGCATTGAAAAGTTCAAAGCACAAACGAATGACATATTGATGCGTAGTGTATTATACAGTATCTATCTATGCAATAGTTTATTGAGCCTTTTCTTTTAACAGTTTTAAATTTCAGTTACTGTGCGCGCAAAGAACAATTATAGTGCAGCTGACTCTAGTGTTGTGATCTAACAGACACCCGGTAGAAAGTAACTGGATTAAGTTACAGCAATAAAGTCTAGCAAGATAAAGTTGTTTTATGCGAAACCATAGAGCTTTATCTACACATCAAGTATAATAATAGTAACATTGAATCATCTTGGAGAGGGTTTCATCATGTTGACTGTCGTAACCGAACGCGACGCTGAATGCTGAATGGAGAATGACCGCAGCGGAGGGAAAAGTTTACGTGATCTCGAATTTAATGACTTAAATGTTCATTTCTATCTCACATACTATAATGGCTTAAGAACACTTGTAATATAGTGCATGAAAACTTTATGGTGCTTTATAATGTTTTTGTGCCTTTTTGAAGGGCTTAACAATAACACAGAATAGTATACGCACAATATCGGATTTGGATTGGCCTCGTCTGACCGATTCCCGATCCGGCAAAAATGGCAGTATCGGACCCGATATCCGATACAAATATCGGATCGGAGCATCCCTACAACAAACAACAGGCTTCAGATTATTCAGCTTTGGAAAATGCTTCTTTCTGGAGTTTATTTTTCTTGCTAGCATCAAGCTTATGGTCCATTGAATGGGTTTCCTGTGGTAAATGTTACATGACATCTTATATTTAAGCTGTTTTATTGACGTCTTTCCGTGGTTAAAATTGATTGAACGATTAGGCCTACATGGGACATGAATCATTTCAGTGAGTTGTACTGCTGTTTTCAACATACCTTCTGATGTTCATTCATGCTTATTTTGTGCTATAACATTAGTAGTAAAGAGGAAGAGACGATCGGTTCACATGTCATTTGAACTAAGGCGCTACAGCGATCTGTCACGCCACATTAAAGAGTTACAAAACCTATGTTGTTTGAATTTCATTGTAAAATTGACAGAATTTAGTTTTATATCAAAAGTAACCACTCTGTCTTGTCTGTTATTAAACTTTCCCACACTGGTGATTCGGCTTCATTTGCTCTCCGAAGTGCTGTCTTCTATTGGATTGCCTTCATGTGGGCTGCATTACATTGCACTACAGTGCCCCACTGGTCAAACTGTGTCATTGCAGGCAGCATTCAACAATAAAAATGTCAACAATTTTATAGCCTATTGTCGATAATGTCGACTAATCTTTTCCAGCCCTACTTTCAGATAACTTGAAGGAAACCTAAAATCAGCTGGACCTGAGCTAACATGAACTCACTATGATCAGTTTTATTTTTTTAACTAATGTTAAGAAAGATTATTACCTGGCTCTGTGGAATACTTGATTCTGATTGGTCAATCGGGCCATCCAGCGGTATGTTATTCCTCTAACCACCGCTGAAAACAGAAACACAGGCTCACCGGGTTACTGAAGTCAGCAGAGCAGCGCTATACACTTACTAGGAACGTTTTTTCGTCTTGGAAGTTTGGTTTTTGGTGAGCTAATAAAATATTAAAACTCAGTCGAATAAATATTTAGTGTACAGTTATTTAATTATGCCTTCCAGTATCATGGACTCGCTCTCTCTTGTTTCATACAAGTGCAGCTGCTGCCATTTTGTGACTAGGACTATTGTTTTGTACACTGTTGGAATATAAGATAACGGGTATGATTTTAAAACAGTTTCTCCTCAAATCAATATCTCTTATCCCTATAATTATTTATATGGTGAAAAGTGGTATGACTGTACCGTATCCCTAAAATGTCCGTCTAGTTTGAACTTGCCGCACTAGCAACTGCTCTCGGCGGAAGAAGCTTTGCGTTTAAAGACCTACCTGTAATATTTCGTTCTGGTCAATATTTTGTCTAATTATTTACTTATGTGGGAAGTAGCCGTGTAATAAGTGGGATAATGTACATCCAGCCTGTTGTTATCTCAGAATAAACAAGGCTGATGCAAGACCGCCCTCATCACCCTGTTGGGGTTTATTCTGAGATAACAGTAATACATAATAACTTCTGTAACAAACAGTTATTGGTCATTGTGAATGCATTAACTAACGTTAACTAATTGGGACCTTATTGTAAAGTGTTACCTATTGTTCTTTATAATTCTTTTCAATTTGAATCTTTTTGAAACCGTTGCTTGCTTTTTTACTTTTTTTTGTTTTGTTTTATTGTATTTAAATGTTCATTGTTCTTTTTGTTATGAGAAAAAAGTGATTCAACCTGTTATGACAACACTTCTTTTGCAACTTATTTCAATATTGTGAATCGCGATGATACCGTATACCGTGATAAAAGCTTCAGCGATTATCATGATATGAAAATTTGATTGTCACATCCCTACTTATGTCACACACTGTAAAAAATGATTTTTTGGTGAAGTAAATACTACTGAAAAAAAAACAATGTAATTTACATGAAAAAGTTAGTTCAGGCAAGAATTAAAAAAACTAAGTAAATTCCATATCAGTACTTAATTCAAGCGAGTAGAAATGAAAGTGTAAATATCAACTCAATAAAATTAAGTAAAAATTACTCAACTTTTCTGATACTGGGGTTCCCATCATGCTCTGGACCTTGAATAATTAATGAGGTTCATTTTTCACTGTTTTCCAGCTGTATTTACACTTTTTTATCATTGATTTTTGTTGTCAGTATTAGTAACTTGCCATTTTGTGACATTTCGAGTAAATGTTTTGCTCAAAATGACACATTCAAACACAAAAACGACCCATCATATGTTACCGCCATTGTGTATTGTCTACCAAACTGAGGTCTTTGCATTCACATGATACTTTACATCTGACATGATGTAATATAAATTACTTAAATGATCTAAGTAAATCACATACTACAAATGACTAATAAAATTCAATATTATTGTTTTAGTGAAATGTAATGCAAAGGAAATTTCAACTAAATCGATATTAATCAACCTTTTACTAGCCAAGTTAAAAAATTACTTATTTTCTTTGTTACTTTCACTTAACTAGGTTAAGTAAAGTTTACTTAATTCCATATTCCAAGTAAATTTAACTTAAAGATTTCTAATTAAAGCTACTGATAAATATCTTTAGGTTTTTACTTGGCAAATCTTTGTAAATTTACTAGCATTTTCTGAGTGAAAAAAGTTGCCTAGCTTTTTTCAAGTACATCCTACTCCAATTTTTTTTCAGTGCAATTATGCTTAACATTTCATGTTGACTTTCAAGTTGATGTGTGTGTACTATAGGGTTGTATTACAGGGTTTGTATAACATCAACATACATGAAACCGGGCGTCACCTGTGTGTTTGAGCGGGAGAAATGGAGAAACTGAAATATTTTAGCATTTGACCTTGCTCTTTAAATAGGCCAAGAGAAAAACAGGTGTTTGGCGCGTGAAGTGACTGTTTTCCACTTATCTTGTTCACTCTTGTGATGAAGATGAATTTGAATGCACTGCTGTAGGATTCAGTGCACTAGTAACTAATAAAGCCACTGTATCCACTTCACCTGTTAAAAGCATTGGCTTTCTAGATGTGAAATCTCTGTGGTTTACAAATTAGTAGATTTGAGTGTAGCAGTGAATTCCTATCGTTTGCTATCGTCACCATGAAATCAAAATTGAGTAGTCTTATTTTTAATGGAATATTGCTGTATTATAAATGACTTAGGCCTCTCTGTGTACATCATTGTTTTTTAAATTCATCATGTTCTCTTATTATCTTTTATCAAAATAACTTTCCCTTCCTCTTGTGACAGTGACATCTGTTCTCTGATGATGTATTTGTATTATTCACATGAGATCCACCAATAGCAAACCACAACCATTCAATCATTCAATCCCATAGACAGAATCAAGTCCCGCCCTACATTTTTTTTCTTGCTTGATAAATTAAAGCCTAAATTAAATCTGTTCATCATATAAAGTGATCGAGTCTCTTCAGAAAATATGGACTAAACCGCTCAATTCACATGGATTAGTTTTACAATCTCTTGATGAACTTTTTGAAGCGTCAAAGTGGTAGTTGTCAATGGAGGGACAAAAATCACTCAGATTTCATCAAAAAGATCCTCATTTGTGTTCCGAAGATGAACGAAAGTTTTGTTGGGAACGGCGTGAAGGAAAGTGAGTAATGACAGAATTAAAATATTTGGGTGAACTAACCCTTTAGGCAGCTTTTCTTTTTTTAAACATACTGAACGAGAACAACAACTGGGTCCTTTTTCACTTTTAGAGTCAACTGAAAGTCTGAGTTTGATCCGTTTAAGTAGTTAGTAGTTGTACACACAGTATCGAATTTGCACACTAAATGATTACAGAAGTAAAACTGGGCATCATAGACTAAACAACTGAGGATTGCACACCACCAAAATTTCCCCAAAAGTTGTTCCGAACACACACTCATGCAGAAACATGCGCTTTGTTGCAAGGAGACACATGACAGATGGGAAAAAAAGTCTTCTAAAATCGCCTCAAAATATCAAACATGTATGATATCCTCTGACTGGATGCAGTCATAAAAAACCTGAAGAACATTTTTGTTTGTGGCCATCAAATCTGTCAACTCATCATGTTTTGGCAACTAGAGTTGACTCATCTAGATTACACAATTATTGCCCAATCTGCAGTGTATTCCAGACTTCAGTTGTTTATTGTATGATGTCTAGTTTTTTCTAAAAAAAAATATTTACAAAGTCTTCAAGTGTATGTTGCATAGCGTTTTAAAATCTGTTCAGAATTTAAAGGTTGTAAAGTGTCTTTCATCCTTATTTAAACCAGGTGATTTTGATAAAAAAAAAACTACACTTTTTTTTTTTGTAGAATTGACAGTAAACAGTTTAAACTGATAAGCTAACCACTTTATTTAAGCCTTCTTGCCTAAAGACTGATTTACCTGGCTTTACGCCAATAAGCAAAAATATGGCTCTGCAAAAAGGCGATGACGTTTTGTATTCACAAAATAGTTTGTGTGGTCACAGCTATAGAGATCATTCATTTTATAGGCCTTGTGGGGGAACGGCTGGTTAAATTATGATCATGCTGTTACCACATGGTGTAATACATTTGGTCTAATTCGTTTGTAATGCCAAAGGGCCTTAAAAATGACTCCAGATTGAGATGTAAAAGCTGCCCTTATTTTAACTTGTCGTTTATTAGTGCTTTTATTGGCGATTGACTATAAATTAGATTATGAATACTGCTAGATTTTTACATTTTGTCAAGAAAATGTGTCCATGCAAACTCACTGCTGCAATGCTAAATTTCAAGGGATTTTAGCAGTTTTATTGTGCAATCGTGAGTGTTTTGACACGTGATTTGAGGTATCGTTCAACACAAACGGTTATGAGTTACATGATGAAGTTTTCTACTTGGGGTTAGGGGTTTGTTAAAATATGAATTGCAGTAACTATTCAAAGACACTGGACGTCTGTTAGCACGATCATAAGTCTGATCATGAGTGGTTTTATTATGGAAAATGTCAAAGGAAGCCCTGAGGGAGTTTTCAGCCCAAAGATATTAAGGTCTTTTTGTAAAGAGAGCAGATTCCTTCTATGACTTTTGCTCTAGTTTTTCCCAAGTGGTCTTTCCCTGATGGATACCAATAAACTGAATGTGTGTTTCAGTGTGTCCATCTAGTTTAACACACTTGCGTAAGCAGCACGAGTCTCCATACTCTGCCTAAGGCAACAGGTCTGGATTTCTCCTCTAAACCTCACGTCAACATTAACGCCACATAAATGAGTATTGGATGATCAAGTTTTGTGTGTTCAGCTGCTTTGATATTATATGGTCGTCTTCATTGACAGGGGGTATGAGATGTCTGAACCTTGGTCTTAGATGATACACACACAGAGAGATCTTCTTTAAAGATGATGAATTGGTTTTAAAACTTGAGCTTTTCTAAGGTTGTGCAAGTTGGAAAATAGGACGAGTGCCTATGGAAAACAGGTTTTCCCTGCTCTCTTGAATTAAAGGGATAGTTCACTAAAATATGAAAATGGTCATTTATTTACTCACCGTCATGTTCCAAACCGTATGATTTTTTCTTCTTCTGTGGATCACAAAAGGAGATATTTAAGCTGCGTTCACACTACACGTGACCAAGCGACAAGATACCATTCATTTTCAATGGTGAGCGGGCGACTTCCGGCGACACGCGCGGTCGCGACCGTTGGCGACTGGATGGGGCGTGTCTGGCGACGCGACAAAGTTGAGATCTGTTTAACTTTTTGCAAATGCAGAGCGACTTTCGGGAGTGACAACCAATAGGGGTGAAGTCAGTGTAGCGCGTCACTCTTCAGTGCTGAGTCTGACCGAGGCAAGTTGAACAGAAAAGGGAAAGTTTTAGCAGTCAGAAACTGTCCTATAATTTATGATATATCTCTGTGTACATACAGTGGTATTCACCGTACTGACTCTGTGCCTGAAGGGCAAAGAGCACTCACTGTTTCTCGTTCATCTTTATTATTATGCATTTTATGTACTGATTCCATTTATATTTAGACTTTTCCTTCCAAAATATTTGTTTTTAGTGGCAAGAAAACGTATTTGTTGTCTAACATAGAGTAACATCCGTGAATGTCACTCACAAACATTACTAGGCAACCAGTAGTGGGAACGCCCTCCAGCGCAACCACTGGCGACCTGCAGCGACAAAGTCGCTTGTAGTGTGAACGGGACTTTAGAAGTTGGCCGTTCACACTAGTTTTAGTACTAGTACTAGTACTAAAACTAGTACTAAAAATTAGTACTAAAAAAAATAGTACTAAAAATTAGTACTAGTTTTACTTGATCTTAGTGCTGCGTTCGATACTATAGATCACACAATACTCTTAGATCGACTACAAAATTACACTGGTGTTCAAGGGCAAGCATTAAGCTGGTTCAGGTCATACTTATCTGACCGCTACCATTTCGTCTACTTAAATGGAGAAAAATCGATTATAACTTCGGCAAACTATGGAGTGCCGCAGGGATCTGTGTTAAGCCCTCTATTATTCTCAATATATATGCTGCCACTTGGTAATATTCTAAGGAAACATGGAATTAGTTTCCATTGTTATGCTGATGACACTCAAATATATATTTCATCACGGCCAGATGAATACGCTAAATTATCCAAATTGACAGATTGTGTTAAAGATATAAAAGATTGGATGACGCGTAATTTTCTTTTATTGAATCCAGACAAGACAGAGGTAATACTTATCGGTTCTAAAAACCGTCCACAAAACCTTTCACAGCACGACTTTAACATAGTAGGATGCCCTGTTACTTTATCCGCTACAGTAAAAGACCTGGGTGTTACATTAGACTGCAAGCTGTCTTTTGAAAAGCATATTTCATATGTTACAAAAACTGCCTTTTTCCACCTTAGAAACATTGCTAAGCTACGTAATATGCTATCAATCTCTGATGCAGAAAAGTTAGTTCATGCATTCATGACCTCAAGACTAGATTACTGTAATGCTTTATTAGCTGGTTGTCCTGCATCTTCAATAAACAAGCTACAGTTAGTCCAAAATGCAGCCGCTAGAGTTCTTACTAGATCAAGAAAATATGATCATATAACACCGATTTTATCATCACTTCATTGGTTACCTATAAAGTTCCGTATTAAATACAAGGTATTGCTTTTGACTTATAAAGCTCTAAATGGTTTAGCTCCAGTCTATTTAACGGATCTTCTATCGCCTTACAATCCATCGCGCTCTTTAAGATCACTAAATTCGAGGCTTCTGGTCATTCCTAGGATATCCAGATCCACCAAAGGAGGCAGAGCATTTTCACTTTTAGCTCCGAAGCTCTGGAATAGCCTTCCTGATATTGTTCGTAGCTCAGACTCGCTCTCCCAGTTTAAAACTAGACTGAAGACGCATCTATTTAGCCAGGCATTCATATAAATTTTTTATCTTACAGTTACTGTAAATTCGGCCTCTAGTTCATAAACGCCAGAGGAGAACTGGGCCCCGACTGAGCCTGGGTTCTCCCAAGGTTTTTTTTTCTCCATTGGGTCATCTGATGGGGTGTTAGGACACCATTAGGTCACTGGATGGAGTTTTTCGGTTCCTTGCCACTGTTGCCTTTGGCTTGCTGTGGTGCAATGGTGTTGGCTTCCAGTTAGAGATATTCAAATTAATTAACCAATCATACCATTGATCAGCTCTACCAAACTTGGATGTCTTTTTTTCCAGTAATAAACAAACATTAAGTTGTTTTGATTGATACTGTGAAGCAGCTTTGATACAATCTGTATTGTGAAAAGCGCTATATAAATATATTTGACTTGACTTGACTTGACACAGAACTAGGGATGGCCCGATACCATTTTTTTCAAACCGATACGTGTACGAGTATTTACATTTGTGTACTTGCCGATACCGAGTACCGATACCGATATTTCTACCGCAAAAGTAACTATAGGCTCCCAGAAAAGAAGACAGAAGACTATTTTAGAACACAGGTTAGAAGACTGTTTTTATTTTCTTCTCTGCTTGTTTTAACAAGTCTAAAAATAAATAATAAGTAAAATAATAAATGTATTAACACACAAACCACTGTTAATTTAACATAAAAGCAAGCAGTTACTGCGTGCATGGTCTGACATGACTGAATGTGCGCAAAGTGCGCTCCCTTAATAGCCTAATTCCTAAAAAGCTGACAGTTCATCGCGATCTCACACATCTGTTATTCTCAATGAAGCTGACTGCACAATGAATCTTTCATAATATCCACACTTTGTTTGTTATAATTAGAGGATTTGCCAGCATACAGAATTCAGCACTGAACAAAAAAGTTTTGAGCGGTGAGGGGAGTCTATCTTAAATGCTTCTGATTGGCCATTGCGTTCAAGAAATCAACACACATGTCTGTGATAGGCTAAATCGCTCAACGCTGCAAACATGTTATGAATAGAAACTCTGGCCTGTAAATCGTTTCTATTTTGTTTTAGTTGTTCTTCTTGCTTTTCTGCAACAGATGAATAAAAATCTATTAGTTTTAATATGTTGTGTTCATAGATATTTCTAGTTTGCGGGAGTCCCGCGAATCGTTTTATTCCTCCGCAACCCGCACACAGAGAGAGTACATTACCGCCCGCGGTCGAACTCGGCCATCAAATCTAGTGCCGTCCCGCACTCTATTGCGTTGGGAGTGCACGTCCCTATGCCTCAGTTCACCTCGACAAAGCACTCGCGGCGGCCAGTTTCGTTTCGCAAAATGTATGTGGTATCGGGGTGTGGTATCGGCGAATTTTTACGAGTACGAGTACGAGTACGAGTACGAGTACATGAGGACAGTATCGACCCGATCCCCGATGCCAGTATCGGTATCGGGCCATCCCTACACAGAACGTGTTTTCTATTCCAATGCGCTACTTTTCCATTGTTTTTCTATGTAAACACGCACTAGACAGACATGTGTAACTGTTGCGCTCACGTCTTGCGTCTTTTGCTGTGTCTCGCACACGACATGGCGTTCTAAAAACACTGCGCTAAAGTTAAAATCATTTAAACTTTTAAAACTCTAGACCTTGCGTGTTCAAAGCAAAAACGCATGTGAACGAGCCCTAACGCTGCTCTTTCCCATACAATGAAAACATGCATTGAGCTGTCAAGTTACAAATAGTTAAAAAGGCATCCAAAACATAGTTCATACAACTTGTGCACTTTCCAACTAATTTTTAAAAACAGAAGACAAGTAAACTATTTCCTATAAATACGAGTTTTACGAATCATTAACTGCTGTAGGTAAATGACTAGAACAACAACAAAGTGCAGTAAAATGTAAATCTCTTTGCGCAACAAACCATTGTGTTTGATTATGATAAGAACGTTATAGTAAATACCAGTTTGCAACATCAAGCAGCATAAGGGGCCGTTCACATATCGCATCTAAAAACACGTGGAAGGCTAAACATTTTCCGTTGTCTCCTTTTCAAAGCGCCAAAAAACGAGATCGTTGCATACTTTTGAAATAACGAACTTGAGCGCTAAGACTGTTTTTGTACAGCTAAAATAACTAAGCGGCTGACATCAAAAGCCTCGCACATTTGAGTTAAAATGGTTGCTGCTCTTAAAAGCTGATTGTATTTTTGTGAGGGACAAGCCTAAAATTAAGCCTAAATTATATAATCAATAAGCTATAACATGTTTTTATATTGCTTTAACTAAAACTAAAAATAAGCAATTTATTAGTTATACATGATTCAACTCATTTTTTAAGTCTGTTTAATGCAACTTAAGTTGAAATGACTTAAACATCCTAGTTGATTGTACTTAAAAAATTTAAGGCAGCAACTTTTATTTTTTTTTACGTTTAAAATCTTTCTTCCCATCTCTCTGAAATTCCACTTGATCCTGTTGAAACTTAAATTTGATGTGAATAACAAAGTAACTTTTTTAAATAATGACTTAAAGGGATAGTTGTTCCTTGAAGATATTTTGAAGAATGTCGGTAACCAAACAGTTGATGGGACTATCCATACTATGGAAGTCAATGGGGCCCATCAACTGTTTGGTTACCGACATTCTTCAAAATATCTTCTTTTGTGTTCAGCAGAAGAAAGAAACTCATACAGGTTTGGGACAACTTGAGGGGAGAGTAAACGATGACAGAATTAAAATCTTTGGCTGAACTATTCCGTTAATTGTGCCGTTTCTGTGCAATGCAAGTTTTCACATCTCAAAGTTCCCTCTCCAGTCCACCCAGAGCATTTATTGAAACTAAACACTATTGACATGACAATCATGTGCCCACATTTACATATCAGCAACTAATACTTATTTCACATGTGAAATTGTTAGCCAATCATAAAATAAGTAATTTACATATAACAGTCATAAAGGTGCAGTAGCACAAACATTGTTTTATTCCGAACAGACCGAAAGAGGAAGTAAAATGGACATGACAAAGCAAGTTACTAACTGTTTACTGTTTTGTGGTTACAGTAACATTGACTAAATGATGTGGACTTCAGATAAAGTAAAAGTGTACTAAAACAGAACGTAGGCTATACCTCCTGTAGAGTATTGTTAAAGGTTTCACTGTTTAAATGTGTTTTAAATCCTGCGGATATGCTGGAGAGTTAAAGGCCCTGCGTGTGTGTGTGATGTGTCAGAGGAAGTGAGGCAGTGCTGGAGGGGAAAACACACGGATTGCATTCCAGCACCAAAGAAAGATTTGAGCTGCCTGTCAGAGGCATTATGTTACAGCGTCTAGGAGCTTGTGCCGGGCCTATACTGTGTCTATAGCGACCAGTTCTTCCTCATAAACTACTGTCCAATCCAGTCAGATGGGTCAGTATTTAGACATGAAGTGGAGTTTGAAGTTTTATGCTGTAATCTGTGCTTGAATCAGTGGACTTGTATGTTGGTACAGAGATTCTAAGTTTAAACTATTACGCCATCAGTCGAATTCTCCGCAGTTAAGGATCATATAACTCCTGGTTTTTGACCCTTTTTGAGTCGGAGATGACCTGTTCAGTGGAGGCTTGCTCTGACCTGATCATTGAGTCATTGAGCTGTTGATTTGAGAATAATAGCTGCGAACAGACCAGCTGCCAATTCGGCATTGAGTCGTTCAGGGCAAGTTGTGAACTGATTCAACAGGATTATTAAAAAAGAATCTGCCCAAAAGATTGATTAATTTACAAGTTGGACATTGCTCTTGCTTTTTGGAGCTGGTGATTATATTGTGCTTTGTATGTACAGTCCCACTGAAGTCAATAATTTTATCCCTTAAAACTCATCTTTGATCACCAAAATTACATATTTAAAAGTTTTTTTCCATGGAAAAAAAAATTCTTTATGCCTTAAAATAGCTTGAATGTAACTCTACACCCTTGCTTTATTTAGCATACACTGTTCTATGAATATGTAAATGAGCCCTGTGTGTTTTTTAACCCGTGTTTTTAAGACTGTCTTTGGTTCACTGCAGTTTTAAGGAGAAAATACTCAGCAATGGTGTTGACTTATGAATTTGCACATGGTTTGTCTTAAAGCATATTAAAAACACCACATAGACATATAAACAACTTTAAAAGCTGGATTTTCACCACAGGGGGACTTTTAGTAAGTTAAGTAAGTTTCCCAAAATACAAATAATCTAAAGTATTGATTTCATTAACTAAAATAAACCAAAATGAAATTATTAGATATATTAAATAATAGATGAAAAACGGAAATTAGAAATGTTGCATTGAGCAACTAACTGAAATTTGAAGTACTAAAATTACTAACACTAAAACTAAGAAATAGCTAAATAATAATAAACTTGCAAAAGCAAAAAATTACCATAACTAAAATAAAATAAAAAATTGAAAACTGATTTTAACAATAAAAGCAATTATATTGTATATAAATAATACTAAAGTAACACTTATGTACACAGTTTAAATGTAACAACCTAGTTTAAAGTAGTCATGAAATCATAATTGACCACTTTAATAAATGTCCCTGATTCTATACATGATTCATCTGTAAAATAGGTGCAGGTAATATCAACTAGTAATATCAAAGTAAGTGAATTATTGAAGTCCCACCCCTTCTTCATTCTGAAGTGTGTGACCATAGGGAAGGTAAATGCACTTTTTCTTAATGTTGTCTTTGAACGTCTCAAGGTGTCTAGACAAACGTTCTCCTCCTCTTAAATGTGATCAGTACTGATGGATGGTTACTTTACTGATCCTTAGGTGAAATGTATATCCATAACACATTGATTGATGCAAAAAAACATACATACCATTCTGTGTAAAGTTGCATCGCTCTGTAATTTAACCCTCATTAATTCTGCCATTCATCATTACCCATCACTCCCCTCTCTCAGGACCACCAGTGTCTCTGCGGACAGATAAAAGCTTCTCTCAGATCTCTAAGGTGGTCTAAGCCTGTCACTCATCACACAGTGTTTGAGGCAGCGAAACGGTTTAATGATCTTCAGGAAAATAGAGCGAGCTTCGGTGAAAACTAAGAGAATATTTAATGACTACAATAGTGATTTCTCGCTCGAAATGACATCATAAGTGGAAAACATTGATCAAAAATGTATATTTACACACAAACTGACGACCAGCCGCAACTTTCAGACGCCATCTTTATTTTTCTAGCTCAGCTGGCACCGAATGTAAAGCACAGGATTGTGGGATATCAAAGGCAGCGAAGGATACATCTACGCTGCCTTCAAAAATCGTTCCGATGAAGGAATCTCCGGAGACGAGAAGTGAAACTAACAATGAGCCTTGATGCCTTCCAACCTGGGAATGAGTCCTATAAAGGCAGCATTTATCAGTTTTCAGACGCAGCCGCTGTGTGCTTGTCAGGCCCTGTTGGCGGGCTGAGACGTTACAGTCGAACTACAGCGGAAGTGGTGAGCGACTCAATCACCCTCTCACTTCATCTAGACACAATGGAGAGAGGAAGCTGTGCAGTCTTAGTCTTCTGCTGTATCTCTCAGGTGCGGTCTAGCTCGATTCCCGCAATGGTTGCAGCTTTCTTAAGACATCTGTAGACCTCATTTATTTCGGTTTGCAGTGCGCACACTTCTTTTTCAATGCTCAGGTTATAGTAACATAGTAACATGTTTCAGGGGAGTGGTGAACCTACAGCGGGTTACAAGAGCAACGCCAGGATTACCTGTTAACCAATGAGCATTTTTAGATTCATAGCAGGAACATGAACATAAAGAAGAGGATATAATGTCACAATGTTGTTGTCAATGCCAAGACCGGAAAACCCCACTAATGAACCTGCGGTTTTCGGATAAGGTGGGACATCTTCCAGTTTTTGTTTGATCCTCAGGCAAATTATTTATTAGCACTTTACCCATAAAATAAGAGTAGTCACTAGGCTAAAGAGCTTTCTGTGTTGCTGTGAAACCGAGGGCCTGTTTCTGTGTCGGCGTTCTAACCATGATTTGCATCACTTTACCACACAAATAAAGCTCTGCACGAGAGTTTCGACTCGCTTTTGAATGCAGTAACGCTTGATGTCGTTAAGTTTACATCTCAGTATTCGAATTAACATTGAAAATACTAAAAACAGCTATGATTGGAGCTTTCCAATTCGCAATTCTTTCAGTGCAAACAGGTTATTTGAAAATAATTATCTCAAAAGAATGTTTTGCTCACAAATCGGACATTGCTCTTGCGTTCTGGAGCTGGTCTAGGTTTTTTTTATTAGCTCAAAATAAAGGAAAGAGGGGTGGGAGGTCAGTTTTTTGTTGTTTCATGATGAGAATCTGGGCAGTCCTTTATATAAAACCAATAAAAAGTTGATCACAAAATAAGGAAAGGTATGCTTTTATTAAATGTAGTAAAGTAAAATTTACTTTTGATTCCAGTAGCGTTTATTGTTAGCATGTCGCTAAGTTAACAGATTAGCAGTCTAATTAACATAAAATTTTTGGAAATAGCTGTGATTGAATTGGTCCAATTCGCAAAGGACTTATTCAGTGTGATTTGTGGACCTATTCAAAAGATTAGTTGAAAAATGATTCTCAACATTTCATTTACGAATCGGACATTGCTCTCAAGTTTTGTAGCTGGTCTAGATTTTGTTCAGTTCATAAAATAAGGAAGAGAATTGGGGATGATAATTGACTGGTTAAGTGTTAACTGAAAGTAAGGGTTTTGACCGATTAATTCTTTGTTAAATAGTTAAGTAATTTTTTTCAAGCTATTTTTAAAACGTTTGCAAAAATAAATCACGCGTATGTCAATTGCGTTGAGAAAAAAAAACCCGATAAGTTGCGTTTAAGTCGACTAAAAGTCCTTTACATTTTACAAGTATGCAGAACAGAACAATAATAAAAAATGTAAGTAGCTAAAATTATAGTAAATTATCAAATAAAATTGTTTATGATCAACATATCATTTTCAAGCCAAAACAAATTTATTTAAAGCGAAACTGAAACGTATCTCTCATTTAACATTCTAATCTTGTCGGTTAATGAACACTGGTTATCGTCAGGAAAATCAAACGCATTCCTAAACACAATGTTTCTTGTGAAATGTTGTGCAGAAAGACTTGACTTGTTTGACGTTAGAATTGCCTTAACTGCAAAGGCACTGTCGAATCCTTTCTTTATAACTAACAAAATATAAACAATGTCAATAAGAGATCCATTTGCGCAGCGTAGACGGCTTCATTGATTATAAAAGCAGTTTTCTCAAGAGTGCAGCTTTGTTTACCTCACCTTGTAATTGACAGCTTCAGGCATTATAATCAAATTATTAAATGCACATTTGAATCAGATTGACAGTGATAACCATAGCAATGGAAGGAACAAAACATGTCAAATGGTTTGTGCATTAAGTTTAGGTGTAAATGCAAAGTAATAAACCTGCCACTTTTTCTATGTAATGTTACTTTGTTGTTTATTTCGTGCACAACTTTTCAAATCTGTCACTATTTTATATTAAAATATCTGCAAAATTATATGTAAAAAGTCACTAAGCACTTTGCTTTATGATCTGTCCTGACTCCTGACAGTGATTATTTTTATGTTTCATAAATAAATAGTGTATGCAAATATTGCAAACTGTTTCTTTGCATTTATTTTGGATTTATTGTTCACATGGGTTGGCTACTTTGTATAGAGTGTGTGGATGACTGTGTTTGTCTGCCACCACCGTACACCATTTTTGACCCAGGAAAAACCCTGCCATTTATATACATGCTATAGATATTTTGTGGGTTTTGGCCTGGTCATAACATTTGCATGTGACTATTTTCATTTAACCATGTCAGCTGTAGCTTTCACTAGATGCACGTCATGAGGAGAGTGAGATAGATCGGCTCTGCGTTTCCTCTCGATCTTATCAGGGTTATTGAATTTTAGTGTAGTGTTGATGGATGTTGAAAAGATGTCCTCAGATTCTCTCCTCGGGCTCGAAAGAGGAATTAAAAGCAAACACACTTCTCCAGGTTGGTCCAGTTTTCACTGCTTTAGCTTGAATTTTATATGCCATTATTACAGTGTGTTCCTCACAGCTGGATATACATTCACAAACACTGATGTTTGGACACACATGCTACAGTGGTGTCTACATTTCAGGCTACAAACATACAAAACAGTTATCAATCTTTTGTCATTTACTTAATTTTTGTGAGTATGCATGTAAAGTAGTTATTTTTTTTTTTAATTGTTGTTGCCAATAAATATTGGCATTATCATATTGATTATTAGCTGTAATGTAAAAATCTTACTCACACCTAATGTCGTTGACCTTTAAAAACACTAATAATTTAATATAATGTTGGAAGAAGAACATTCAGAGAAGAAATGGCGTTCCAGAGGGGAAAATATTAAACTAAATATTACTAAGACCATTTTTTTTTTGTGGATTAACTTGCTCAGATTAATTGTCCACCACTAGACTAATAATGTGCGGTAACAAAGTAAATAGGGTCAATTTTGATTTATGCGGACTGTATTAGGACAGTAATATTGGGCATTTATTGGTTAAAAGCCATAGAATTAAAATAATTATCAGCTTTTAATATTGTTGCATCCCTAGATATAGAATTATTTACAACAGTTTAATGGTGTAGTCTAGTTAGTTCAATCATTGCTACTTTGACCATACATTAAAAAAAAAATGTAATGATTTTTATGAGAAAGCATTAGTCAAGTCCACGGCTGGGCAATAAACTATATCATATCAAAATCATGATAAAATTGATGTTGATAACGAGGATAAGCTCTTGTTTCTCCAGGTGTCAGTCATTGTCAGGATACTCTTTAAGCTGGCAGCGTTATTAAATTATATGATGTATATTGATATTGATCAATATGGAAACAATTATCGTGATCATGTTTTTTTTCATAATGCCCCCAATAGACTATACAGGTAAAACTCGAAAAATTAGAATATCGTGCAAAAGTTATAATTTTCATGATTATGGCTTACATCTTATGAAAACCCCAAATTCAAAATCTCAGAAAAGTAGAATATTACACGAAATCAATAAAAAAAGGGTTTTAAATACAGAAATGTCGGCCCTCTGAAAAATATAATCATGCATATGTATATAGTTATATATACTAAATATATTAGTTTCACCTTTTAATGTGAATTACTGAAATACAAGAACTGTTGCACGATATTCAAATTTTTCCAGTTTCACCTGTATAGGTGTACTGTACAAATAATAGTAGCAAAGTTCCCCTTTAGTGCCTCTTACTGCTTACATCTGTATCTCCAACACTCAATATTTTTATGATAGTTTCATACTTCTTTATCTCATGACTAGTTGTTCAGTGTGCCCTAAGCACATAACATTTGGGTTTGTAAAACTCACACATGCTGTAAATGAACCTGTGGGACAAACCCAACGCATCTGCGCCAACTCAATGATTGAAAAGGTTTGTGGAACGGCAGAATTGAGGGCTGAGAGACAGATGGAGAGGGAGGATACAGGCTCATTTCAGCTCTCGTGACCTCAATAGTGTGACACGAGCCCAGATGCAGATGTTTTGTTGCACTTCACAGAAGAGACTGTGCTAGCACATCTCTTTAACCGGCAGTTAAAGAAAGCTTGAAGAGCACAGATGCACACGGTTGGAGGTTTCTCGAAGCTAATGCGTTTGTTCTATCAGACGGCAGCATAAAGGCGCTGCACTTCTGTGACTTTTGGAATGATTAGCGCAGACGGTGTTCATTTTTAGTGTGCAAAGAGCTGCAGAGAGCATTCATTTTTAGGGTTGCATTTGGTGACATCAAATCCTGTTTTTGGTTTGTTTACTTTTGGTCCGTGTTGCATTCATATTTCATACGAAACGCACCAGAGTTCCCATCTTTCTCAGACGCATCTTTCTCAGAGGCATCTTTCTCAGACGCATCTTTCTCAGACCCATCTTTCTCAGACCCATCTTTCTCAGACCCATCTTTCTCAGACCCATCTTTCTCAGACGCATCTTTCTCAGACCCATCTTTCTCAGACCCATCTTTCTCAGACCCATCTTTTCAGACCCATCTTTCTCAGACCCATCTTTCTCAGACCCATCTTTCTCAGACGCATCTTTCTCAGACCCATCTTTCTCAGACCCATCTTTTCAGCAATCTTGGTTTGCTTGTTTGGTGACACCAATTATTTGTAATGGCAAATGGTTCAGATGGCACATTCACAATTATTCAAATGAACCGCACTAACAGAGCAATTACACCAGAGTTCGTTTTAATCCAACCAAACATGCTAAGTGAACACACACACCCTTCATTTTTTTGTCTGACAAAGTGACGAAGCATTTCTAGTTCTGTCAATTTTTCTACGATTTGGTAGATTACAGAAAATTAATGCATTATATTCAATTATATTATATTCAATTATATTATATCATATTATGCAGTATCGTTCCAAAATTTAGGGTTGATATGCAATGTTTTTTTAAAAGAAGCCACTTCTGCTCACCAAGACTGCATTTGTGATCAAAAATGCAGTAAAAACAGTAATATTGTGAAATATTATGACAATTTAAATTAACTGCTGTCTATTAGAATAGATTGTAATGAGTAATTTATTCCTGTGATGCAAAGCTGAATTTTCGGCATGATCCTTCAGTTATCGTGCTGATTTTCTGCTCAAGAAACATTTCTGATAAATTTCAATGTTGAAAACAGTTGTGCTGCGAACAGTGTAAATGTCTTTTACTGTCACTTTTGATCAATTTAATGTGTCCTTGCTGAATAAAAAAAACAAAACATACCGACCCTAGTATTGAGTTCCTTATTTTTCAGGAGGTAAAGGTAAAGAAGACTACCAAAGGAGCAGGACACATGACCGGTCATTTCTTAAGAAAGTAGTGCTGAAGGAATAGGGTGTTCAGGAGAATGTGATGTTAGATTAGCGTGTGGCGTGTGATTGGCCTTCACTCGCTGAACTCCTGCTATGCGGTGGGAGTGAACGGGTCCGCCAGACTGTCTCTGCACTGCTGTTAACTTTACCTCCCAGCGTTCATTCATCTAATTACTGAAGCTGCGAGAGGTTTGAAGTTCCTAATACCACATGATAGAGCCCATAAAATAAATCTAGATTACTTTGCAGCGGAGTTAATCAACAGAGATGTGTGAGATGTGTGTCTCATCGTTGGGTTGTAGTGTGTTTCTCTGTTCTAAAACCTTGCGTGATGCTTACCTGTGCAGCGTTTCATAGGCAGTCAGAAACTTCTTTGTTCTTGTCAAAATCTGAAGCAGCATTGCATGCATCATTGTCTCAAATTGCGGTCTTGTGGCCTTCGCTTGCACTTATCGGTGATTTCCACAAGATCGAAGGGCGTTCCATTCTCGTAAACTCGAAGGGCTTTTATGCCCCCGATCCGGAAGTTATAAAAATCAATCCAGTTTATGTTTCACAGCTAAATAGCTCTGCGATGCATTAAGCGTTGCAAAATAAACCCTATTTTTCCATATGGCTCATATCAATTAATATCAATTATTTGTAACAGTTCCACTTAGTGTAACATTGGAAATCTTTTTTTTTTTAAACCAATTAAACAAACTAGAAAATTTGTTTAAAAATTACTCTTATCAAATCCACTTGTAAACTAGAACTCTCAAAATTTGTAATATAATCTGCATAATATAATTATAATTCCACTTTGCAATGGTCTGAAAGTTAAATAAAAATGACAGTGTCTCTTATAGTGCGCATTATAGCCTATAGTTGTATGATTTGTTTTCCATCTTGGTGGGGTTTTTTTTTTTTGTAATACAAACCACTAATTAAACAACGTGGTGCAGTTATTAAACGTCAAACTGTAAATGTAAATAATATGTATCAGCATTGGCTGTTATGTTTTTCTGTTTGGGCAATGTTGCGGAGGCAGAACTTTTATCCTGATGTTGCTTATTTGACATTATTTTTATGAAATAATTTTGCTTGATTCAAAAGGCCAAATCACCCAGCCATAACTTCAGGGTTCATTCATTGGAATGGTGTGATTTTCATGTATTCTACAGTTAAAAAAGAGAAACCTTCCATTTAGGCAGGATCGGCCAATTGATGATCACAGGAGTAAGACGGTATCTACCGGCATGGTCACTTTTTTGGTGTATTTCTGATTCTTTTACTGAAGTCAGCTTTCAGTTTGTCAGGTATGATGTCGGGATTATAGATGGAAAGCACAGTTTTCCCTATTTTAATTTGTTTACCCACACGCTTGGTATTCGGTGATGCATTTCAAATGAAAAAGCATATCCTGCTTTTTGCTGTTTGTGCCCTTCTTTTGGATCTGCCTTTTCCCCCACTGTTTTCCTGACTCACCCTTGGACAATAGACAATCGCTGGCCATCATTCTAGAGGAAGTGATCTCTTGCTTTGACTGCATGGAGATCATTTGACTATAAACTGTCTTCTGGCAGTCGTCGAATTGAGGTCCTAAAACAATGGTCATCTTCATCAGTTATTTATTCAGCCAAACGGCTCACAATCACTGGAGAGATGATTGTCTTTGGCGAGTAAACGAAGGCACATTCCCTGCGTACATCTGAGGGTGTTCCCAACAACGCCGTCGCCAGCGTACATGCCAGACGCTTCGGACGGGAGGTGTAACGCATTGATTTTCCAAAGTCATTGCAGTCTGTTTCCATTAGGGGTTTCCTTTCTCGTTTTTTTGTCTTTGAGAACATGCAGTTTTGTTAAACTTATGATTTTCTTTCTTTTCTAGGTCTGCCTTCGAGCATCTCTACTAAGATATCCACAGCTTTAATGCAGTACAGGTAAACATTTCAACTAACATTTATACATGATCTTTTTATGTTTAGCATTTGGTTGAACATTTTATGTATCAAATGGAAACTTTGGCAAGACAAACTTAGATTTAAAGGGATAGTTCACCCAAAAATGAAAATTCTGTCAGTATTGACTCACCCTCATGTTGTTCAACCCCGTAAGACCTTCGTTCATCTTCGGAACACGAATTAAGATATTTTTGATGAAATCTGAGAGCTGGATCACTCCTCCATAGGCTTCTTCAGGGATTGAAACTTGCCAGCCCCGAAAAGTTATTAAAGACATCGTTAAAATAGTCCAAGTGACTACAGTGGCTCAATCTTAAGTTTATCAAACGACGAGAATACTTTTTGTGCGCAAAAACAAACAAAAATAACGACTTTATTTCAACTATTCATTTCCTTCTCTGTGGGCCTCGAGTCAGTTCACTAGTGTAAAAGCGTAGAGCTTCTGTGTTGTACGTCACACGCATCACACACATGACCAGCGTCGGCCAATAGTGAGCCTACGTGTGACGTAGCTCTACTCAATCACACTACGCTAACTAACTAGAGGCCCAAAGAGAAGGAAATGAATAGTTGAAATAAAGTCGTTATTTTTGTTTGTTTTTGCGCACAAAAAGTATTCTCGTCAATTGATAAACTTAAGATTGAGCCACTGTAGTCACTTGGACTATTTTAACGATGTCTTTAATAACTTTTCGAGGCTGGCAAGTTTCAATCCTTTTGAAGCCTATGGAGGAGTGATCCAGCTCTCAGATTTAATCAAAAATATCTTAATTCGTGTTCCGAAGATGAACCAAGGTCTTACAGGGTTGAACAACATGAGGGAGAGTAAATACTGACAGAAGTTTCATTTTTGGGTGAACTATCCCTTTAATTAGCTCAGCAACACTTGAGAGATTGGTGGATAGTTGCTAAGTTTGTGTAATTAGAATACCAATAATAACCAGAAAAAAAACTTTAAGCTTAAGTACACAGGGACTCTTATTTTGAAATGTCTTTGCTCTTTCTGGCTGCTCATCTAAGATGATGAGGGGGAAAAAAATGCACTCTTGCAGCCATTCACAACACATTACAATATAAACATCATAAAGTAAACACTGATTTTATTCATCTAAAGAAGATCATATGCAATCTATTGGCATAATTGTGTTGCGTTTAGTGATTGTGAACTGCTCTATGCGACACACGTCCCAAAGCTTTTCGATGCAGTGTAGTTCATAAATCCCACCCTCTCCATGTAAACAAATGGGACGTGATCCAAGCTAAACAATCAAATTACACTCCAAATATGGTTTCTGTCATTTTAGGTAATATTTATCACGCTGATTTAAGATCACAAGCGGTGCAACAAAAGCAAATTGACCCCATTATAATCAGAGACGCTGTCTACACTTGAAGCGGCGCAATGCGTCATGATCCCAGACGGTAAACCGATCCCCTGTTCTGTTTCTGACGTAATCCAAGCGCTCGCGACATGAAGAACAAATCGATTTGCAGCGGTTGATTTGTCGAGTCCAGTGTAGACGGCCTCGAGCTGTTGCGGCGCGATGTCACACATGATGCTAGACTTTTTTGTAGTGTAAAGGCAAATAGATCATGTGGTCACTGTGTTTCCAAGCTTTTCAACAAATGCCTTTTCGAATGTTTTATGTATCTATTAATTTATATGCTTTTGAGTATACTCTTCATGTCTTAGTTTAGGGCAACGTTTTATTGCTGGACAGGATTCGTTTAATGTAATGAAAACATGAGTCCAAAGACCTTTAGAAAGTAGGTCACCTATGTTGTGGCCTAGAGATGTTCATGAAGGTGAACAATGATGTTAATCTGTTCTGACAGCCAAGTTTGCTGTCCTGAGCCCTGTAGGCCAATCAGAAACACTGTGTTCTTGAGAACGCTATACCTGGTCATGTCCTTTAGGCTCAAAGGTCTTCGCTGCTCTGATTGGTCTTCAGTTCGCTGTTGCTGCTGCTGTTGTTGTTGTTGTTGTTGTTGTTGTTGTTGTTGTTGTTGTTTTTGTAATACAGAATTGTCATTTTAGATCGATCACTTCAAGCTTAGTCATCCAAGTGAACAACAGGATCTCTACAACTTCCATTTTAACCCCAGATTGTTCCCGGCAAATGTCATTGTTTGTTAGGAGTTCAGTTGAAGTCTTTGTGTTGGTTTTCCAAAGAGCAAGCTGACCTTGAAATGGGACATAGAAAGAGGTTTTCGCTTTTGGCTTGCTTAGTTGGGGACATTTAATGTTCAACAGTGTTATTGATCTGCCTGCAATGACACCATTATATGAGAACTGAACTGAGCTGGACGATGACATCACTGTTTTCGCCAGGGCGGCTGTATATATAAACTAAATTAATCAACCTTTTCATCATTGTTTTCTCTTGCTAAATAAAGTCTTGTTCCACTATGTATGTAACCTCAATTCAATCATCTTTCCTCAGTGCTGAAACAAATCCAAGATGACGGAAGAGGTGATTGTCATCGCCAAGTTTGATTACTTGGCCCAGCAGGACCAGGAGCTGGACATTAAGAAGAACGAGCGTCTCTGGCTCCTGGACGACTCCAAGTCCTGGTGGCGCGTACGAAACGCCACCAACAAGACGGGCTTCGTGCCTTCTAACTATGTAGAGCGGAAGAACAGTGCCAGGAAAGCCTCAATCGTCAAGAACCTCAAAGACACTTTAGGTAAAGCCGCAACTTCTGCTTTACTCCACATTTACTTGCTCTCGTGTTGCTTAAAACCCACATGACATGTACATTGAATCTTCAAGAAATGAATCAGCAGAATACTGGCTACTGTTTTTAATTCAACAAAAGTGTTGTCAAGGTCCAGAAATGCACCCTAAATGTCGCCCATGTGACTTGTTCAATGTTTTCTGAAGCAATGTAATGGCTTTGTGTGAGGGACAGACACAAATGTATGTTATTATACATTGGAAATCTCTCAATTAAATCTGGCAATAACTTTGATTGCATACAGGAGTGGTTAAAAACTCATGAGAGTGAGTCAAGATGACACAGTTTTAGTTTTCACTGTTGTTTGAGGAACAAAACAGTTTGCAAACAGATATTTCAGCTCACTTCTGCTTATAAAGAGGTCCATATTTTGTTTCTAATTGGGTAATCTGTGTGGTTCAGCATGTAGAGCATATTTGTTGTCATTTCCTGAAGAGTCTTGTTTTTGACCACAACGATGTTTAGTGCTTAAATACACAGGAAGATACAGTATTGCATTTAGAAGCCTGAAATAACTGCGTTCATTTGAGAAACCTCCTGTGATCAGCTGCTTGCTAGCTCATAAAACCCCACACCTTCAGTCAGCTACTTTCCAGGTAGAGTAAATGTCTTGTACTTCACATTTCTGTAAACTGGGGTTGTTTCAAACTCTGAGCAAATCAAGATTGTTTTTGCATTGACCGACGTCAAAGAAAGTGAGGTCATCTTTTAAGCCGAGACCAATTTTCTATTGAATGTACTTGTTTGCGTAGATTATACAAAGTTTGATTGGCAACATTGTGTTCGGTTTATTGTCAAATCCATTAAGTTAAGCATAAATGAATCTCATGAGACTTGTAGAGGACGTGTACGGGTTTTATTTTGACTTCAATGAAAGAAAGAAAGAAGAAATTCTGTGCATAAAGTTAAGTAAAGATATATTTTGCATTGTTTTCATTGAAATTAAAAACAATCCCACCACATCTTTTTTTTTTTTATCTAAAAATCTATATTTGTTAAATAATCTGTAATTTAGTTGAATTTGTTATTTGAGTTTTATAGCCTATATCATGGCTGTTTTTTTATTCTACAGTAAGTAATTGTCATTAGATTGTCATTACATTCATAAATTCTGTAGAATAATATATATTTATTTAGTCACAAAACACCTCCACAAATAGTAGTGGTGCATTTGTTTAAGAACTAAAACAAAAATTGGGTCTCATTTGATATTAAGTGTCTTTATCTACATTTAAATTAATAATTTTGATGCAATGCATTTGTGTACATGTTTTTACATCGTACTTCTATTAAAAAACCTGCAAGTAATTACATGTGTTATTAATTTATATAATTATATCTATATAAAGACCTACATATAATGTAAGCAAAAGTATTCTTGTTTTTACAAACGGCTTCAATTTTTATATACAAAATGTTTTTTTTTTATATATATATTTTGTGAAATGTGAATTGGATGTTTTCATGAGATTGAAATATATCTAGCGATATCAGGTGAATGGAAATAGCAACTGATCTCTTCTTCCCTATCGGAGTTAAATAGAAATATTTTTGAAAAATAAAAAATTTAGCCTTGGACTTGGTTCTATTCGTCGGTTGTTGATTGGATGGAGGCAGAGCTTGCTGTTGATTGTAAGAAAGAAGTCTGTCGTTTCACTAGAAGATCAAGTTATGAAATTTTTAATAAAAAATTATGAGTTTAAAAATACAAAATTAATTTATGCACTGATGAATCACTTACAATAAGATCAGCAACACGCAGTAAGAAAATAGAAAGGGTGAATTTTCATTCCATGTCGAGTTTAAGGAACTCTTTTGCATTGAGAGGATTTGAGATGTTCATGAGGGAAGTGTTTGTGACACTGGAATGTGAGGCGTAGTGTCAGGAGATAAGCTAGACAAAGAGAAACGGAGGAGATTGAAAGATTAGCTCATCATGTTCCTGTCCAGACTAGAGCACATGTTTACCACACCTGAAGACCTCCCGGACCCCTCAGAAACACACTTCAGGACAGTCTGTGGAGATTCTGATCCTGTAGTGTGTGAGGGATATCAGAGCTGTCAGCGCATCCTACTGTCATTTAACAGAATATCTGTTTTAGTGTGTGTGTGTACCTGATATATATCCATGTTATATATCCATATATTGAATTGAAACTAATTGCAAGTTTGTGAATCAATATCGTGAAAATAAAATCGCCCTTATAATCACCTTATAACTAAACCTAGTTATGCAAAAATATTTTGAATAAGCCAAGCTATCATGTTTTGGAAAGAAAACAAATATATGCATGTATATTATGTATGTATGTATGTATATGTGTGTATGTAGGATGTGTATATATAGTTATATATTTATATATATATATATATTTTTCATACACATACGTGTGTGTGTGTGTGTGTGTGTATATATATATATATATATATATATATATATATATATATATATATATATATATATATATATATATATACACACACACACACATACAGGGCTCTAGAGTGCGACCAAAATTTGTAAGGGTGCGACTAAAATTTTTCCAAGGTCGCAGCGGTGCACCTAACGTCCTCGCGTCCGCTGCCTCTCCACGAACGAAGCGCTTGTTCTCCTTGGTCGGAACTCACACTCATGGTTGGATCATATCGTGGTCTAAACCAATCAGAGACAGAGGTAGGGCGGGTCTTTGCCTCTGATTGGCTGTGGTAGGCCTACACTGCTCCGTGCTGTGTGACTGAAATTGCGACCTGAGCACCAGAGAATCAGTTACGGCAATCAGCATCAGCAAAAGAAACGCAAGAAAACAGACGACGAACACTGAAAAGAAATAGACCCATAGAGTTTTTTCTTTAAGAAAAGTAGGCCTGTTCCCCCCAACACTCTCCCCGGTAGGGATGGGTACCGAAACCCGGTATTCAACTTCTGAAAGACCGCTGTATCGATCAGCTCGGACGTGATCGGTTCTGATGTCGGTAACTTACTGGAGAAATTAAGAAAATACACATACTATTTATTATTACTATAAAGACGTTATTTAAAAAAAGAATTTATCTTGTGAGCCTTTCTGTGTATAATAATATTACACTATTTTTGCTATTCGCAGTCCAAGAGAGAAAGAGAGAGAGATCTCTCACGCGGAGCCACAGCGCGCACAACACGACAGCTCTGCTTAATGAGTGACGACGGCAGAACTAAACATTCAAACGTAGCCTGGTTACACTTTATGTCTGTGATATTAGTCTGATTTTGTTTTAGATTTCGGCTTCCAAAGATTATTAAAAAAAATATTGAGGTAAAACCATTAAAAACTACAGCCACATTCGGTCTTGCGCAGCTTCCTTCCCTTCGCAGCAGTGCGCTGTCATTTCTCCCTAAAACTCAAACTTAACGACAGAATCAGCTCGTGATTGTTGTAAAATGCAGTCCAGCTACTGTTGCTAAATTGCGGGACGCGTTTAATAATAAAAAGAGCTGTTAAAAGCACAAAAGTCTGCACAAGAGATGCTGTTCCCAAGGCGACGCGCGCTCCGAAACAGACCGTAACGAGACAAGCAAATTATACTTTGGGTTTTATTTGCGTGTCTAAACTATCAAATGTACACAAAAATATGTCAAAATGACCGGCTTGTATTCACAGCTCTTGAATTAATAACTTCAGCTTTAATAAGCATTATCTATCTATGATGAAATATGCAGTGTTATTTTACATTTGATTACTTTATTAGATTTCTTTTTAGACCATACTTGAACAGTAGCTAATGTTAGTAGACCTTCCTGAAATTAAAGCACTGTGTAGGCCTATATAATGTGCATCTTTGTTTAATTGTTTATCTTTGTTTATAAAACAAAAAGAACCGATAAGAATACTGTTAAAGTACCGGATCGATAAGCAGTATCGGTAAGAGTAGTAATACCGTTAAAACCTTATGGATACCCATCCCTACTCCCCGGTCAATGCTCCGACAACAGCCCAGACATGAAGCTACTTCAGCCACCAGTCTCCCCAGTCCCTGTAAGATGCCAAGCCCTGGTCCTTCGTCGGAGATGGCATCCGACTCAAGAGGTAGAGCCTACCGAGCCTGAGCTAGAGACTCAAAATAGTTAGTTTGGCAGCTCAGTGAAGCACTTAAAAAAAAAAAAAAAAATTATATACAGTATAATTGTGCTTCAAATAAAAAAAAGTATTTACCTACACCTTATTCTTGTTTAAAATCATTTACATAATATATATGAATGTATATGGAGCATGATAAAAAGCTGAGCTTGAAATTGTGGCGTTAAAGGCGACGCGAGCCGAGGAAACATTTGGGTGCACCTACATTTTGTGCTGGTGCACCTAAATAAAAAAGTTAGGCGCACCAGTGCAACCAAGGCAAAAAGTTAGTCTGGAGCCCTGACACACATACATGCATAGCAATAAATATATATATATATATATATATATATATATATATATATATATATATATATATATATATATACACACATATTACATCTATATGTGTTGTGGACATCTTACATCCATGTGTGTGCATGCTTATAGACATTTTTAAACATGTGTGTGTGTGTCTGTATACATGATTACAAATAAAAGCATCCAATTATATATGCTATTAAATTGAAATTTTCTAAGCATCCTTTCAAAGCGACAGTTTCTACTAGCAAATATTAGCTGTGATGTTTCCTGGGAACTGCAGGCACACGTCTGTTAGACGCATGTTTGCTCTTAAATGTAATCTTCAAGCCGGTGTAGTGTTGAGCGTCAGTGGTGTTTGGCTGGTGTGTGTGCCGTCGGGACGCAGGAGCAGGGGTTTGTGTCTGGCCTCGAGGTGTACAATGGAAGCTTTGTGCGCGCTGATCTCTGATCTCTCCACCACTGTCTTTGCGGCCGTTTTGAAAATCCTCGTTCACACAGTCTCTTCTCTTGAGACTTTCTCTTGGTGTTGAGGTTGTTTATCTGTTGTTGTGTTTTATGCATATGTCCTCACCTTTAGGTGCTCTTCCTCCCCAGCCTTGTGCAGTGCACAGATTTCCTGCCAGATTGTGTCTGCTTGCACACCTTAAAGTCTGACAAAAACCACAATTTTCTCAGCTTCTTGTGCAAAATATTGCTTTTTTTTTTTAAATGAAACTTTCCCACAATTAGGGCTGCAAGATATTGGAAAATTCTTATTTTTTTTTGTGATATGTATTGCTATATGAATACAATTTCACTAGATGACTTGAATAGCTCTATTTAGAAAGAATAAATCATTCTAGAACGATTGGGGTGATTTTGTGGGAGAGTGAATCTGCATAGAAAATAACAAACAAACAAATTAAAAGCGTAGATAAATACAAGAGAACAGTATTCAGGTTGAAAAATTGAATAATCAAAAGTAAAATAAGACTTTGAAAAAAAAAAAAAAACTAACTCGATTTTTCTCAAAATTGACTTTGCTGATGTTATCGACTTCAAATAGGAGTAGCTCATAATTAGGGCTGCAACTAACGATTATTTTGATAATCGATTAATCGGACGATTATTTTTTCGATTAATCGGATAAAGTTTTTTTTTTAATTTTATTAGATTTTTTGTTTATTATAATTAAATAAAACCTTAAATCAGGGTATTCATGTGTAAAAGTGTACTTTAAAAAGTGCAAAAGCCACACATTGAGTTTTACTAATATAATCTTTATTTTTGACATTTTAAACCTTAATATATTGATAATTTAAATATAGAAAGACTGAAAACAAACGTGTGATTGTAGTAGAGCCGCAGTAGATCGCGTTTGAAAAACAATTAAAACTTAATAGTAGACAAATGCTATAAAAAGAGAACGGAATGGAGGTACACAGCAAGCTAACAGGCTTGATTAAAAAGACAGGAAAAATTATGCATTAGTGCACAAGCATTCGCTGAAAACCACTGACTACAGTGACTAAAAAAAAAATCTTTTACTGCTGCTGTTATTAACTGCCTTTATATTTAGTGCTTCACTTTGTAAACACCGTTTTAATTTAACCTATTTCTGCGGTAGCGCTATTTTAATCCATCACTTATGTTGCGAGCGAACTGATTGCGCAACCTGATGCTCAAGACAAAATAGATCTAGTGTGACTGTTCCGAAGTTAGTAAACAAAGCTGTTTACACAGTAGCATTGTTTTCTCAGATCAGATAGCTATCGGATCGTGAAAAGACCAGGTGTAAAAGCCCTTCTAAACGCGCTCAAACCACTTCAGGAGGAGATCTGAGACTCATTCCATACGAAACTGGAAAAGTGTAAATGCATCTAGCCTAGTTGTTGAAACCACATATGTACATTTTACTCCTCCCAAAAATGCTAAAAAAAATAAACATGTGAGAGTGTGTTATAGGCAATGTAATGTTATAGCCGGATATGACGACGCTACTGCAACACGCATTACCGCAGATGAGCGATCTATTCATCAAGCCAACGAGCAAACTATCGCAAATCAAAGTGAAAGTAAGTCGCAGACGCTTAACGCACAATCATCATCATTAAAAGTAAAGAAACGAAATGATCTTACCAGTGCTGTTGCCGCTCTCTCTTATTGCGGTGTTTGATTTTGATTTTAACTGCTAATCAATAAAATGCAGCTCATATCTGTTGCTTTCGATGACGTGAACTCCATTAAATCTGCATATAGCGCGGGAATTGAAGAGCGAAAACACATTTATGTGACCAGGTGTAAATGGAATCGTTTTGATAAATCAGAGCTATCCGATCTGAGAAAACGCATGAAGTGGCCAGGTGTAAACAGCCCCGGCTTGGGGTGCACACTTTTTTCTGCCGTCGATTGATCTGTAGGTACTCACTGCCATTTCGCGATCGACTGTGTTGTCATGAAAGTGACGTCATCAGTAAACGCTCCCCGTGACGTAAGCAGACCAACTAATCGATAATGACATTCGTTGACAACGATTTTCATAATCGATTATTATCGATTTTATCGATTAGTTGTTGCAGCCCTACTCATAATTATTATTTTTTGTCTGATTCCAACAAATCATACATCCCATTGAAGGTTTTTTTAATAGAGAATGTGAAAATAATCATTTTTTTAACAACTCATTTTTGAAAAAATGCTCATTGCGACTCATTTTGCCAGCAAGGGTCACACATAATTAATCTGTTAACTACAAAAGTTATTTTCTCTTTGCATTTTTGTTGATTGATTAACATTAATGACTCTTAAGACCTAATGCACGGATCCAATATAATGATGTGCATCGGTTTTCTTTCTCAACTGTTTAGGTTCACATAAGCGGCTGTGTTTACGAGGATACTCTCCGAGACGGGCATTTTGACAATTTTCCGTGTATGTGTCCGTTCAAGCATAAAAAGACGAGAAGGAGAACTGGTTCTCGCACAAGGTCTGAATTGAGTTCTCTTGCATGCTTTAATCTCGTTTGATTGTTTAAAATGACAGGACTTAATAAACGCTTGCAAATGATATACTTTGCAATTAATCTGCAAATCATGTTTTGAACCGTGTCGCCTGGTCCATACGGATCAACTACGATCCCTACCTACTTAACATCGTACATCCTATCGTGGATGCGGACACTGCGACGTCACTGCTGAAACGATATATTGCGCAGCCGTGCACAAGTGTTGATAAAAAAACAATGCATGAAGCTTTTTGTTTTGTTTAAAAGCTGAGGATGAATAAGTTCATATTCATACAACAAAAAGAAAGTTTGTGGAAATGATCAAAAAAGCTGATGCTGGCTAAGTGGCAACTTTAAAAAAAATAAAACAAACAAACGCTGGCATGGAAAGTTGATTTTAATGTTTATGCAACATTGCTACTTTTAGTCTTTTTTTATTTTTTATTTTAAATGCTGGTATCAGATGATTATACCATTTTATATAATATAGTACTTAGTAATATTTTCATTGTACTTCAAAGAATAGGCTACTACATTAAAACATGTCCAAACATGCTACGTTCTTGATTTAGTGTGAACAGACTGGTTGTTCATGACTCTTTTTTTTTGTGAAAATGAATATGAATCCTTTGAGGCTGCAAAAACATGAAGAAAAAGAAAGGATATATATATTACTATTTTTTATTTATTTATTTATTTTTTAGAAACAATCTTACTAATCTCCATATGTGCCATGAGTGAGCTATGTGTGTGGGTGGGGGGACAGACTAGTCCTCCTAAAGGAGGAATCGGTTCTGATTGGTTGACACTGGTCACATGGTCCCTCCGCCTGGTTGTGGTGTAGGCAGTGAGTTGTTCCTGGCGGGAGGGTGTTTCACAGGGAATAGCAGCACAGCTGCGGAGGGAAGAGCCCAGTTGCCGGGATAGCCCAAAATGGATATGGCTAACCTCTTCAAACACTTCTTCCGTGAGTTTTGCCACCTTTTCTCTCCTCTTTATTATATCACCAGTCTAGAAAGTTGACAATGCTGAAAGTTGTGGCTTGGACTTATTGCTTGTGGTGTTTGAGTTTGCATTGAGACATTCTTAGTTGTAGGATTAGGGAAGTTTGAAAGGCTTTTCCCCCTCTGAGCTGAGCTGGGTGCGAGTTTGTCAGTCACATACACACACACACACACACACACACACACACACACACACACACTTTATTTATTTTATTTTTTTTCTATTTATATGTCATTGGAAAGCAACTATGAGCGAACACAAGTTTGTTAGGAAATGTCTTCTTTTTTCCCCCTTGTTCTCTGTGTGTTAGTCGAGCAGCTGGGCGGGCAGTTCTCTGAAAAGCCTGTAATTGCACTTTATACACACACACACACACACACACACACACACACACACACACACACACACACACACACACACACACTGCAATCAACAGTGTAAAGAACCTCCACTCCTCTTTGTGCACTTAAGCTCTCCTGTTACACTCAACCGGAATTTTCTCTTTCCCACCCGATCCTCCTTTAATCAGGTTTATCTTTTGAAGCACACTGGTTCTTGTTGGTCCAGCACGATGATGTTTTTCTGTAGTGTCGTGAGGGTTTCCTCGTGCCAGTGGGCCGTATTTGGGCGACGTCAGCTCTCCGGTGAAACACTGAAAGCATTGTGTCATCTGGAGCTGATTGATGAAGCTCATATCTCTTCTGGGAGAACTGCTGCCGCTGGAATATATTCTTCCTTTCTGCAGCCGCCGGATCAGTCATGGGTTCACTGACTTCCCTCGTGTTCCTCTTTCTGTAGCTGTGCAGTTTAGTGTCCATCTAGGCTTTTTAATTCAAGCACAAACCGGATACTGGGTTGTTGTGATGTTTTAACAGATGCCGAAGGATCGTAGGACATGATGTGGTCGTGTTTGAAGTGTTTGGGTATGTAATTGTGCTTGAGAAAGTATCTTAAAGGGATTGATTGGTTGACATTTTTGTATTTAGTAATTAAACGCATACACTGTAAAAAAAAAAAAAGTTGCTGCCTTAAACATCCAAGTTGATTGTACTTAAAAATTTAAGTCATTTCAACTTAAAGGAGTTGAATCTTGAATAAGGTATAAAAAAAGTTGACTTATTTTGATGAGTTAAAGCAATGTAAAACATGTGTTGTCCTAACTTATTGATCATATAATGTTTTTCAGTGTATGACCCATACCATATTGGTTATCGGCTGTTATAGATTTTTTAGGTTTATTAGTATCAGTCTCTATTGGTTGTACAGTACTGTTCAAAAGTTTGGGTCGTAACCATTTTTTGGGAAAATCTCTTATGCTCACTAAGTCTACATTTAATTGATAAATACTGTAAAACAATAATATTGTGAAAATTAATATGTATAAATATGCTGATTTTGTGTACAAGAAACATTTATTATTATCAATGTTGAAAACAGTTGTGTAGCTGATTTTTTTTTTGGAAACCATGATTCATTTTTTTTGTCAGGATTCTTTGAACAGAAAGAAACTTTAAGCACTTTTCTAACATTATACATATTTTACTGTCACTTTCGATCAATTTAATGCAATCTTGCTGGATAAACGTATTAAAAAAAAGTGTGTGTATATATATATATATATATAAAACTTACTGACCCTAAACTTTTGAATGTGTAGCCTATATCAAACAGTGCTGGATATTGAATAATGCATGCTCACATCCTCTATTTTTTACAATTAAATGACCTTTGCCATCGTGTAACACTGCAAAAAATGTTGTTCTTGTTTTTTGTTTTTGCTTAAAACAAGATATAATATCTTATGGCATTTTACTACTTTAGTAAATGCATCTTGATTTAAGAATTTTAAGATGTTTGGATTGGAAACAAGACAAAAATACTTAATAACAAAAGCATTTTTTGCATTGCACTCGCTTAAAGTTAATCTTTAAAAACATTAATTTAATAGCAAAGCTCATCATATATAATTTTTTCATACTGTACAATTAATACTGTGATGTCTAAATTCCATTGTAGATTTTTTAAACAATTGATTTCAGTTTTTATTGTTAGGGTTAGGATTAGCCATAACATGAAAATGATTATTGGCTTAGTGGTTTCAGCAGATTATTGATATCGGTGATATTCAGTGAAGCAGAAAAAACGCCATGTTTTTTTAAAAGTTGAACTTATGTTTAGAGCCCTGCGTTTTTAGCCAACATGTTATGCATGAAACGCTTCAAAAGACACGAGCGCAACCGTCAAACACATCCGTCTAGCACTTGTTTACATCGGAAAACAATGGAAAAGCAGCACCGTGGAATAGAAAAATCACGTTCTGTGTGAACAACCCCTTAAAGGGATAGTTAACCCAAAAAATAATTTACTCGCCCTCAAGTTGTTCCAGACCTCTCTGAGATTCTTTCTTCTAATGAACAGTTGAAGGTAGCCATTGATTGAGATGTTTTTGGGTGAACTATCCCTTTAATGCTTACTTAATGACATGCAACTATAGTATAAACGGTGTTTAGAGGATAGGGCTGTCATGATTATAGATTTTCACTACACTTATGGCCATAATACATTTTGGAAAAAAAATATTTCATCTTTGAAGTTAAATTCATCTTTAACTTTGTGTTTAGTTTTTTCTGGTTAAAGGTGGGGTATGTGATTTGGAAAACGACCGGCAGACTTTGAAAATACACAATTCAAATGGTCCTGCCTTCTTTCCTCCAACGCTGGCTCTGACTCCACCCATTCGAAGAACATGGACGCGCAATCATGCACGAGCGAAAACTCAGATGCGCGAGAGATTGTAATGACGATTTACTACTAATCGTGGAACCGGCTTTACTCATGCTTCACGAGCTTTGAGTATGCGCACGAAGGGGGTCACGCTCGCTGGGGGAGGAGTGTGTGGTACGACCGTTTGATTGACGAACTTACTGTCCAATGATTCCAGGTGGTCTTGGAAATGATTGGCTGGAGTTTTTTTCGAGTCCTGCCCGTTCCACAGATGATTAAATTGCTTAATTTTCATTTCAGTGCTTCTAACTCAGTGGCTGTAAGTGGGTTAGGAATAGGATTTCAACTTATTTTGAAAAAATGGACAAAAAAGAGAATCACATACCCCACCTTTAATGAATCGCATTGAAAATATGAGTGTAGGGAGGCAAAGAGAGAGTTTGTCAAATCAAAATTTTGATAGTTTGCGCTAAACCTGACATAAACCTAGACTTGTCTTCATGTGGCGTTTTTTAATGTGTAAACACTAATGTTGCATGGAAAAGAGCAGCTTGGAACTTCAAAATATCTCCTTTTGTGTCGTACAGAAGAAAGAAAGTGATGCGAGTTTGGAATGAATCGATGCTGATTTTTGTCCCTTAAATAACTGTCCTGTGAGGTGGTCTTCGCTTTCGGCAGTTTTTCTACTCCACCTCACCCTTTCTCTCTCTTCCTGTGGTTCAACCTTCGCTCGTAGCGGAAGTGGTTTAATTTGAGACAGATTCTCCTCAGATGTTTGGAGCCTGTGAGGGAGGAAGTGAGGAAACCGGGTTGTTGATTCACTGCAGCGTCAGCCCATCCGTCTGTTTTCCTCCACTTCCCAGTCCGACACTTTTTTTATAAAGCCAGTCAACTCTTCCTCTCTGATGGAAAACACCACAAGATAATGCTGCTTTGTGAGACGGGCAAACGCACATGCATGCGAGTGTCTCTCACACACGACGAGGGCAGGAAGTGCTGATGGCTTTCTGGAGTGTTCCTGACTAAAACACACACTTCAGGCTCTGCTGGTTCTGCGTACGTGGATGAGCTGTGACCCCCGTTTGACTCCCTCTCTCTCTCGACAGACCCGCGCTAGCCAAACAAGCACAGATGTGTGTGACGGAGGCGTTTACCAGCACGTCATCAGAACTCGGAGTCAGCACTTAGAACGGGGAACGTCACAAAAAGTTTCGCCCCAAAATCAAAAGAAAGAATTAAGACATTATAGTCTGTGTTTTGTATACTGGGGCCAGTTGCATAAACACAGCCATTAAGTTAAGCCTGTGTCTTAAGAACTAGTATGCCCAACTAGCAGTTCGTTAGGGCTTATCAGCCTTACATTTCATTATCAAATTAGACTAATCTACGTTTTTATGTAACTGACTTAAAAAATGTATGAGCAGTCTTAAAGAAAAATACTGGGTGACTAACTTGTAAGACTAGTCTTAGCAGTTTATGCAAAAAAAGTATTTTCACTACAGTAATGCAGTATTGAAAACAATATGAATCATAAAATGTACATATAAATACATTTTATATGATGTTAAATACAACCCTTAGCACATCTATAAATTAATACTGTACATTACAACATTGTGCGACACCTACCATCTTAAATTATGGATTTTAGATTTTAATAGTTTATTTTTAATTTATGTAGACAAAATATAATCTCAATCTGTTTTACAATGTTACCTTTTTTCCCCAGTGCGAGAAAACGTTATTAAAAAATAAAAACTTTTATTTATTGTTTAAAACTTATTTTATTAATTCGATTTTATTATTATATATTGTATTTAGATTATATTTTTGTTGTGAAATTCAACGTTATTTTCTAGATCAGTCTTTGCAATAGCTAAGTGTTTTAAGCTGTTGTTGAGCATCTGTGTGCTTCATTTAGGGAAATGAAAATGATTTTTGAGGTCTGTTCTTTGCAGATAGTTGTTGTTTTATTTGTGCATTGATCGAGCTTGTGATGTGCACAGACAGCCTTGAGCTCTGTGGTTTACAGTCACTGTCATTGGAGGCCTTTTGATGTTTCGTCTTTTTTTAGTTAATGTCTCGTTTTCCGCTCGGCTTCGAGTCCAGCATTTTAGATTAGAAGTATAAAGTTATTTTCTTTCCTAGTTTTGCTTGTATCGCCGTCATTCATAAACTTGGGTACATTGTCATTAGAATCTTTTGAGATTATTTTCACAGTATCTCTCTGTCTTGCAAATTTTTTGTCGGCAACTATACAACAGCTGTTACAGTATGCGGACTGTACAATGACAAGTATTCTTGAAGTGCCTTGAAGCAACTTGAAAACACAATGGGGTATAAATATGTATCATTCAGTTCCATGGTATACATTTAAATATTTAACATCTGATACAACCTCTCTTCCATGGTACTACCACAATAAATGTGGTAACCACACACACACACACACACACACACACACACACACACACAGTGGTAGTACCATGGAAAAGAGCTTGTATCAGATGTTATATATGTGTACGTATGCATGTGTGTATACGTGTGTATTAGGGGTGTAACGGTACACAAAAATCACGGTTCGGTACGTACCTCGGTTTTAAAGTCACGGTTCGGTACGTTTTCGATACAGCAAAAAGAAAGAAATGCCAGAGAAATTTCCTATTTGTTAAAAGAAAAAATATTTTTTTAAATAAGTGTGAGTTTTCCTACATACTTTCAGGTTTATAAACGGGGGTCATCTTTGAAGGATGAACAAATATTGTTTTGGTCATCACATTAAAAATTACATTTAAATATATATTTATTTATATAATATTTGAGTTTTGAAGTGCTGAAAAAAGATGTGTGAAGTACTTGAAAGCATTTCACTATTCCAGCCAAACTGGTTACAGTTAGTGTTACTATATTAAATCCATGGTGAATGTTGCTGGACTGTGGACGTAAAGTATTACTAGTTCATTCACGGCACAATGTTTCTCCTGGTTTCCACGTCAGCGCTGTTTGATCTAATAGAGATCTACAGTTAATAACGGAGAAATGTGAAAATGCTTCTCACTAGATCTCGCAGCGATGTTATTACTTCAGTGGCGAATTCAAATGTTTTCTTTACTGGATCTCTTAGCGCTGTGTAGTAACAGTGTCGCTTGATCGAGATCGGCTCGCGCTGCACAGATGTTGCTGGTCCGAACTAATAAACGATCCGTGATGCACATGAGTAGGGCAGTTTCGTTCCGCTTTCATTACGCTTGCCATTTGACATTGCGCAACAATGTGGTGGTCGCGCAAGCGCGAATTTTGTCGGCAGGAAAAATGGTCCAAGGAATCGTTCGGTTTGTATGCGTACCGAACCGGAAGCCTCGAACCGAAACGGTTCAATACGAATACATGTACCGTTACACCCCTAGTGTGTATACATGTGTGTGTGTATATATATATATGTGTGTGTGTGTATATGTTTGTCCATTTTACAAGGGTTTGTTGTCCATACTTTCATGGCATTTATTTACTGTGCATAGTTGCAGTTGTAATTTAAAAATCCACCTTTTCATGGCTGTAGGTTGCTTTTAAATAGAGTACAGCCATATATTGGAGAACAATAGGATGAACTCACCAGAGGAAACAACTAATCCAAGTTGCACTGAGAGGAAAGAAGGGAAGGGAAGTGGATGTAGTCTGTTGGGCGGGTGTCATAGTAGCTTTAAATTAATCATACTCTGCTAGGTTTTTACAAGTTGAAATGGTTGCCAGTTAGTTGCAGATGGCAGTTTTAGCTTAAACTTGAAAAAAAAACTTTTACAAGTAATATTAGAGAGAGAAATAAAAACACATTGATAGATGCACATTGAGTTATGGCCATGTAAAGTGTGCAGCTTCCTTCCTGAGGATCCTCTGTAGGAATTCAGGAAAATTCCTTATCCTGTATTCAGGAAACACATCATGGCTCTATACAATGTGTTTTGTTCTATTAGCAGCACATCCATGGACACATAGGCCCTGTCCCATGGCACACTTCATGCACTTTCAGTCTTTTGGACTTACAATGGCTGCCTCGTGCGTGCGTCCGTTAAGTCCATGAGACTTTAGGATGTCCCAGTTGTCATTTTAGGTCTCGAAGGGTGCTTGCGAGCGCCCCCTTTGTGGTCGATATGCGCCCTTGATGCGCACTTTTGCACTGATGTGAGCTCCACAGCAGAGTTCTTCCCGACAGTCAAAGCAGCGTTACGTCACAAAAGTGCGGACTTGTAGGAAGACCGTTAGTGCTTAGGCTGCCATTTGTGACAGGGCCAGAGACCAGATTATCAGAGGCTTGGGCTCGGTCAAAGCCTCATAGCATTATGGTGGCAAGTTTTGTTATTTGACAATTGTCATTTGCATTTTTTTGTTGTTGTTCAGAATTCCAAATCTCTTTTTAAAAAAGTACAATTCCATCTATTTAAAAAAAAAACATATTCCTAAGTGGGATAATACCCGCCATGTGTGATGGTGAAACCTGATTTCACCTAGTACATGTTCTTAGAACAGCATTCCAATCAACCAATGAGATTTGAGGGACCACTGTTGCTTTCATCAATGAAAATTATGACTAAATATCGTCGTCAACGAACCTGTATCACGTCACAAACGAGATGAGACGCAACGTAAATGCTGGTCATGTGACGATGACTATAATTAAATGTATAATGCAATATTGTTGACGAATAAAAACGAGACTAAATGTGGTTTACAAAATAAAAACTATGCTAAAATGTGTCTTCATTTTCGTTTACCAAACCGAGACTAGACGAAATGTTATAACGTTATTTTGTCTCGTTTAGTCGCAATGTTATTATTCCTCGAGCCCCAGTTGCGGCATTATTTAGAAGACGCAGCTGCGGTGAGTTAGCGTAAACGACAACATACAAAGTTAAGTCTGACACAGAGAAAGGGACCGATGGCCGGCCAGTCGGGGTTAGTCTTTGGGAGAAAAAGAAGAAACGACATTTGGAAAAACTTTCATTTCATCAGGTAACAATAATATAATAAGATAACCTTGTTTGAAATGGGTTTGGCTAAAAGAACATTTTGGTTTTGTCTATACTACTAGATACTTATACTATATTGACTGGGGTAAATAGAATTGCATTACTAAAAAGTGACTAAAATACAATTTTCGTCGACTAAAACTAGAGGAAAATAGTCATGGATAATTCTGACTAAAATAAGACTAAAATGCTCAGACTTTTAGTCGACTGAACCTTGACTAGACTAAAAAGAGTATGAACGTGACTAAAACTAATAAAAAATAAAATGACAGCTTGAAACGAAGACTAGACTAAAACTAAAATTAAAACAGGGCTTCAAAAACAACACTATGAGGGACAAGTTTACAGTTTCTGTCAAGTTTAGGCTTACAAGCAGTGTTAGGTGCTTCTATTCACCTATCATTTTCCCTCTGATTTATGGATAAGTTATGGGTAGGGATAGGGTTAGGACTACATTTTTTGTATATCAACAAGATATGGAACATGTCTTACTTTACAAAATCACAGCGACCCATGTGTGATACAGCCTGTTTGTGAAATTATGTTTGTGTTGATGTGGATGGTTATTGTCTGAGAGTGTTAGTTAAGAGATTTGGAAAAACTTAGTAAACTCTCGATGACTGAGTGGGTGGATTACTCTCCTGTCTCGTCAAGCAACATCAATCATATTACGCTCGAGAAAACTACCACCACTGGTCTGAATGTTCACACACCCAAGATCAGTTTCTTTGTTTAACAAGTGACAACTTGAAATTTGCCTCCATAATCCTTGTATATTTTAGCCCTGTATTTGAGATTTGCTCTTATTCACACTTCTTTATTCAAATTTCAATTTTCTTGAATGAATTAGATCACTCAAAAGTGAAAAGTCTTTCAAAACCCTTATAATTTTCTTCTATGAAAAGCCCTTTAAACAGTCCAAACTACTTTTCCCACTATATTTCATGTCTTATGAATTCATATATGTGTGTGATAAAAGAGACCCAAATATTTGATGATATTATTTTTGTAAACTAGCAATGTTCAAACCGTTTTTAACTGGATTTTTTTTATGAATCAATTGATCTGGTTCACAAAACTTTTCTGAATGATTCCTTTATGAATCGTAACGATCTGGTTCTTATCTCATTTCATTTTTGGGTTAACTATCCCTTTAAGAAATGTCTTTTGAATTTGTGGATGATCATGAGTTGACATTGTGCTGTCAGAGGGTTCACACACCTATGGTTACATGCACCAACACGTCCACGCATTAGCACTAAATGCTCCAGTTACTATTGCTCTACCACTTCACGTTTACTTCCTGCTCACATTGACCATGCAAATGTCCACCCCCATCAATCGGACATAGCTTAGGGGCCAGAGGCAAATATCTTGGTTTGAGATTTCATGTATTTGTAATGCAAATCAGGCAGTAGAGGCATCCGCAAGCACAGAATAAATTCCTTTGGCCTTGAGCTTTGATAAGCATCTTGCTCTGAGCAAAAGGGGCTCTTGGAAAAGCTTTGTTCTCACTCAGTTAACCTTTAACCTTTGAGTAAGCATAAAGTAAATTGGGTGTTTCCTTTTAGATTAGTTAAGAGTATATCCAGGATTTCAGCTGCTTCTCGGTTGTCAAGTTTTGAAAAATCATAGCTGCTAAGTATTGCCTACAGGTATATGAAGTTAAAATGGTAAAGGCAGAGTTTGCCTCCTTCCCAGATAGATTAATAACAAAATTAATCCTGTGTTTTAAATCTTTTTTGGGGGCTTAGTACCATATTAATAATATCATGGCTATTTGGAGAAACAGCCTAAGGTGCTGAGGTGGACTTAGTTGGGCAAAATGCTTATCTCCTGGTAAGAATTAGGGATGTCCCGATACCACTTTTTCACTTCCGATACCGATACCACAGCTTTGGCTATTTGCCGATACCGATATCAATTCAATATTTTTATTTTATTTTATTCTTGAACTAATACTAATACTAATAAAATATATGGAAGCACTTTGCTCAATTAGCAACCTAAAAACATTTCACTCAAATGGAGAACATATACTTCGAGTATATGGTCCACAACAACAGTTGATTATGAAAGACTGCCAGTGCCACCCTTTATTCTAACACTACCAAAAAAAATACAGGCAGGCAGGCTACTTCAGTACTTAAAGCTACCAACAGGTTTAAAGTTAATCATTAACAAGCTTTACAATTACCCATTGATCCGTGTACTTTTGCGTCCATTCGTTTTTCCTTTAACCCGTAAAACGAAAAATTAAGGGTTGTTGTATTTTTAAAACGCAAAGTTGAACACCAACATTTAATTGAACTGTATGCACACCAAAGGCTGCGCAAAAAAAAAAAATATTGACGTAAGTTATATATAAATAAGTTATTTTCTGTATGACCAGAATGATACGAGTATTTTAAGTTGTTTCCACTGTTGAAAGGAAAACGGAAGTGTTCGCGCCCGCGCTCCGTGCCATGCAGTGCGCGCTCCACACTCTGCACACACACTTGCTATGCGTCAAAATCTTGTGTAGCATACAGTTGACAGCCTACGGTTTATAAACTGAGGAGACGGATTGCAAAACCGTGTTTATAGTACACCGAAGGTAGTGGGATGGAGTGTCTATTGTGAGCTTAGGGGGCACGTCAGCACGTGTGTGTGTGTGAGTGAGTGAGACAGACTACGCGCCTGCTGTGAGGGTCGCCGAAAGAAGGATATGAAGTGCCGGTGTTTCGGCTACAAAAACCCGCCGAACTGATCCGAAACCAGCCCAATGTTTATCCACCCGCGCAAACCCATTTTCCCCCACAAAATAGATTGCAAAACCGCCCAATCTGCAGGCTGCGCCGCTTAACTGGATGTCGCAGCAAGGGAAATGCTTTCAAGCATTGTTGGATAGGTATCGGATCATATTTTTTTCTCCCCTCCGATCTCCAATCTAGCGTTCTGTGTCAGTATCGGCACGATACCGATGCAGTGGATCTGATCGGGACATCCCTAGTAAGAATGGTCTGACCTGATGGTTTTAGAGTGGTTTGTGGTACTTTGAGCAAACCTTCTCAGATCAGCAACCCACCTTAGAATACATGCTGTAAAACTAGCCTATTGTAATAGCATGGCATTCTTTGAAGAACCATGTACTTTGTACTGTATACAGTGCCATGGTATTATCATCTAATACAATAATTGTGTTGCTGCAGTACAATTTTGTAAGGTATCTAAAGAGAACATGTGTTTATCTGTCCTGGGCCGGTACAAAATTCACTGCCAAGTGGACATTCCTGTATGGTAACACTATTCACAAACCTTTGCCAAACCCGCCAACATGGTCGAAAGGCCTCAGGGTTTAGATATTCTCCATTAATCCTGCTGACCGACCCTCTTGGCTTGACCTAATGTGGTCGGACAAGCCGAAATCCTCAACTATATCCATGAACCTAACCCAACACTCCCTCACTCATTCCCTCCCCGTGGAGGAGGACGATGGGTGTGATTTTCATTCCAGTGTCTCTTTGCAGTTAATTGTACTTTTCTCTGAATAATAGAGCTAAAGCGCACAGCTGTGTCTTGCAAATGAGTGTAGCAGGTGGAAAATGATAAATATCTTTTCTGAGAATAAATTTGACACATTAGTATCATGGTGGCAATATTTTTTTTTGCGTTGTCATAAAGCAAGCACATGTTTTGGTTTGCAGAACTGTTCTGTTGCTCTTACATGCCTGTTCACATGGACATAATTGAATAATTTCCATAATCAAGGAGGAAAGCAAAGATGCACGGCTTGTTATGATTTGTGAGTGGTGAGAACATGATTAGTTGGTTGTGATTGGGTGGTTTCTAAACTGGACCAGCGCCTGTGTTTACTAAGAGAGGACACTGCTCAAGCAGGCGGGAGCTGATAGCTACTGTACCCCTGTCAGTGTGAAAACACAAGCCTCACTGCACTGTAACATGTGTTTGGACAAGTTCTCCTTTCACTCATGCCCTGCCTGTTGGTGCCTGTATCAAAATACAATGCTCTTTGGTTTCACAGATAATTTCAACAAGAATGGAATGAGTACAGGGTGCGGGGTGATGAAATTACCCCCTGAAGAGATTCTCAACACATTTTTCATTTCCAATCAAGATTTTCCATTGAAAATACCTTTTGTTAAATGTGTTATTTTAAAGTGGTGCAGTCAATGTCATTAAGCTAATGCATGAGTTTTTGCTCAGGATACAAAAGAACCTAGTCAGTGTGAAACCTAGTCAGGAATCAGAGTTACACTTGGTTCGCAGTGTTCACACAGGTTAGCATTAATGCTTTTTAAAGCATTATCTCAGGAATTCTTCATGGAAAAGGCATACCCAGAATGCAGAAACAAGCTCACTGAAAAAAAATTGCTAGCAATTTAAATGGAATTGGTGATTCATTGCAGTTCTCTCTCTGGGAGTTGCTGCATTGCATTTGTGTGCACTCTGTTCAACTGAGTCGTATTGCCAATTTCTTGTGGCATTGTTGTTAAAAAAAAAGAAAAAGCTTTCAGTGTTAACACCCAAGTGCAAGTAGATGAGTGCAAAGACGACACCTGTTGTATATTTCAGAAAACCCTTAATTGTACTTTTTTTCTGTATGTATGCAGGGATCGGTAAGGTGAAAAGGAAAACAGGCATGCGTGAAACAGCCTCCAACTCGGACTCTGACTTCAATCCAGACAACAGCGAACGTCTGTATGACCTAAACCTTCCTGCGCTCGTCAAATTCAGCTACGCGGCCGAGCGGGAAGATGAGTTGTCGTTGGTTAAGGGCACAAGGGTCATCGTCATGGAGAAGTGCAGCGATGGCTGGTGGAGGGGAAGCTACAATGGCCGTTCGGGATGGTTCCCATCCAACTACGTGACGGAGGATGCAGATGGATCGGCGAGCAACGACTCTGCTGGCTTGTCGGAGAAGCTGGCTGCGGTTGTTCATAGTGTGAACGGCAACCGAGTGTTGCACACCGTACAGGCACTCTACCCGTTCAGCTCGGGCAACGACGAAGAGCTGAACTTTGAGAAGGGCGAAGTTATGGATGTTGTGGAGAAGCCAGAAAATGACCCAGAGTGGTGGAAGTGTCGCAAATCTGACGGGCAGATGGGACTTGTGCCGAAAAACTACGTGAATGTTCTGCAGGAGTCGCACAACTCGGCCAGCATGGCAGGGCCGCCCACACCTGACTGTGACTACATTGAGCCTTCATCCAGCGGACGCTTCGCTGGCAAGCAGTGGTACTACGGGAAGGTGACGCGCCATCAGGCAGAAGTGGCACTCAACCTAAGGGGCACAGAGGGAGACTTTCTTATTCGGGACAGCGAGTCCTCTGTGAGTAGACTGAAATCTTCCTCATCATATTCTCATGAAGGTGCTTAAATACCATAGTTCAGTCCTCATTTCAGGAAAACACCCTTCTCCATAGTAAGTCAAAGTTCAATGTGACTATTTTGAAATGTTATATTTGAGGTGGAGAGTTCAGCATTACACCATAAATTTCATAGTTCTTTCATAGTCCTCTCTTCCTTGAGCTGCCTACCTAGACGGCATTTGTATTATGTTTTTGAGTATTATGTTAGCTTAGCAACATGATAAACTGCAACATCTTTTGGAATCAATTGTGAGTCAATTCTTCCTTGTTTTGCTTGAGTGAGGAGTGCTTGTTTTTTATGAGCTTGTTGATGACAATGCTACCTTAGATCATACCAGCTGTCTAAGTAGTTCACTGTGTTTTGGGACAGAGCTAATAACTTGAGATTACTGGTCTAAATTAACAATTTCTTCCCTTTCTCCTTATATTTTGTTTTTCTAGCCCAATGACTTTTCAATATCGCTGAAAGCTCAGTCCAAAAACAAGCATTTCAAAGTCCAGCTGAAGGACAACCTGTACTGCATCGGACAGCGCAAGTTTAACACAATGGAGGAGTTGGTGGAACACTACAAAAAGGCGCCCATCTTTACCAGCGAACAGGGCGACAAACTCTACCTGGTCAAGGCTCTGGCTTCCTCCTGATCCCAGTAGAAAGAACAAGGACTACACTTCTAGACAGACTGGGAATATCAAGCATTCCATGAAAGGGAGGTACAGGGAGAGATGGACAATGACACTCCCGTTCATTTGCTCGGAAACTTGATCATTTCATTGAGGGACATGCCCAGTGTATCAAAATACAGTGTTTAGACCATAGGGGATGCAATGTATTTTGATGTCAACATGTATTAGAATTAAAAACTAGGTCTTTTGTTAATATATTATTTTCATTAATTTCGAAAATGTATTGTTCATTTGTTCTTGAACTTCCCTGCCAATTTTTTAACTGTCCTTTCAAGTGTCTGCTGTTGAAGTCCTTACTGCAAAAGAACTTTGCTTAACATGTTTCAAAGGTCTCACATACTGTTTGTTATTGCCTGCATTGCCTGAATGACACTGAACTATTGAAATTGACGTAATCTGCTATATTTATTAGGAATCAATTTTCTGCCAAATGCTCAAATAATAAAAGTGAGTTACCACAAGGATTTGCAAGAATATTCAGATTTAGGCACAATCAGATTAAACTTGAACTGCAATCAATAATGGAAGTCTTGCATCTGAATGTTTCCAAACTTATATCAAGCTTATAGTCTCATTTAGGATGACAACAATATTTTTGAGGGGTAAAGTTGCAGAATTTCTACTTCCTTGACAATCGAGGTGCAAATTATTGAGGCTTGTCAGCTAGTGCTTAATTTGTTATCCACACATCTTGGAACTGTTAGAATCCATGCTACGCCATAAATATGATGTTTGATGATAATCTCTTTTTCAAAGAGTTTAGCTGTGATTGATGTCTTCTACTAGACATGTATTTGAATGAACCTGGGAGTTTGTGCAAGAGTTGCAGATCTTCATTGGAGCCTGAATTGCAATGCCATGACTAAAGAAGATTAAACTACATTGGTGCACACAATAGGTCTTTTATCATTCAGTGTTTTACTAATAAAGCTGTCTTTCGATATCAAAGCTGCAATCCTTTTCACAAAACGAGTGTGACTTTTGTGTAGTTTTTGTTATCGATGGCAGTGGTGTTTGCCTGTTGGTTTAAAGCTTAATTAGGTGTTTGCCTTTGCTTTGTTTGGCACTCAATTGGTTGCTCACGGTCTCAAATGAAGCAGGTATTGTAGCGTAGAAGATGAATGAAGGCAGCATTGTCAGCTCAGGTTTCAAGGAAGGATCTACTTCGCTTGGCGATCAAGATCTGCAGTGCTACTTCCTTGTAGTTTTCATCAGGTTATGATAAACGGTGAGAGATGTTCCATTGAGGATCAGATGTTTATATGTAAAACTTCGTAGATAAGTATGTTTGGTGGACCAGGCAATGGAAAAGACACTTCCCTGGACACGTCTCCGTTTTAAGTTGGAAAAAATATGGAAGTTTCTTTTCTCAAGACTCATGAGGAGGGTGATGATCTGGGCTCTCCTCCAGGAGACCATCACTATTACCATGATTACTTCTCCAGCTGTTTAGAGCCGAACTGAAGCAAGAGTTGAGGAATGCGTTTTTTGAAGAGTGTGTGGAAAAATCGCCAAGACATGCAGAGTTTGGTCGAGCGTTTTAGTCTTGGATTTAGTGGAAATGTCAGATTTCTGTCAATATGACACTTGGAGAGTGTCTCAACTGGTTTTGCTTCAGGAAAAAGTGATTACTCAACAGTACCAAACATTATATAATTTAGTTTAGTAGTTTTGTTGATGGTTTTTTTAAGGATTCCAGGCAGCCAGAACTTGTTGGATAACATCCAGCAAGACCTTATCAGAACAACCCTGTTACCCAATTTTGGGTTGTGCAAACCAGTTGAGATCCACTTGTTTTGGATGAGGGATTTCTGAGATGTGTTGTCTTATCACATAGCTTGTGCCTTCATCTCAGTTGTTGGAACCAAAGTTTTGGTGTTCCTCTTCGCTATTCTAAGATGTACACATTGTTATTTGAGTATCACTTTGCATGTGCGCAATGCCTCGCTGATAAGTGACTGATGTGCACGGACCATGTCCTGGTCATACAAACATTCCCATTGGGGAACTTATCATGATTTGCCTCCTGACTGAAGTGACCTTACCATATGGACCTTAGTCAGGTTAAAAGCCATATTTAAGTTCAGTGGGTTAAACCAAGGGTGTCCAGTCCGCAGAGTTTAGCTTCAACACACCTGCCTGGAAGCTTCTGGTAATCCTAAAGACTTTGATTAGCTGGTTCAGATGTGCTTAATTGGGGTTAAAGGTAAATTATACAAGAAGCTGGCTGTCTAACCGCAGGATTGAACACCCATGATTATACCGTTGTCTACTATGGTGTTAATCATAAACCTTGCTAAACAAAGCTACATCATTGCTTCACAGTTTTGTTTTAATTTGCTTCAAATTAAATATGGCATTAAACTTGATTAAGCTGAGTAGACCTAGCAAACATGGTTACCTAATAATGTCTGTGCTGGATATGAGTATACCTGTGCTTAATGCTGCTTTCACGTGCTATCAGAACTACTACTTCCCACTTCTGAAGTCGTGATTACGAGCTTGTCGTATTCAAGTGTTTAGTTGACGGAAAGAACAGGAACCATGGAGGACACCAGGTTTATTCTTGCCTATTACTTAGGGAAATTGTATTTGAGCCACAATATTTAGCATCCCATTCATTGACAACCATATAAACATTCACCACCCTATCTGTAGTCAGCTTGCTGACAGTTCTGGGATTTTTGTCAAATACAGGCTATCTTCGCTGTGTATGAAACATACAATGCTTCAGATTATTATTCATATATGTACAAATGCACTACTTTAATGACAATAAAAGGTGATGTAGCAGTTGTGGAAAAAACTAATAAAGAATAGCAACAATCATTCTTCCCTCGGCCCTGTTTAAAGTTTATGATGCTCATATCTGGAACTTGAGTATCAAAACCATCCCCGAGTTTTCCAGTGGTAAACACGACTTGAGAGGGCGTTCGTGTCCAATATTTAACTGTGAAACTCATGTTTACGATAATTCTGATAGCACGTGAAGGCAGCTAAACTGCTAGATATAGTCTACCGATCAGCTTATGAGGTAGCTAAGAATTGAAAGCGGTGGTTATCAATCATGTAGACCTAACCAGAAAGTTTTGTTTTGTTTATTTTTTATTTTTTCTCTTTGGGTTGTGACCAAATAACTTTATTGTCCTTTTTCTTTTGGGAGCATGGTGGTGTTCACTGATTTTGAACAGAGCCGTAAAAGAATGAAAACTTTATTTGTGTCTGGTCTGAAATTTCATGCAAGGTGCATTGTAACAAAGCATGGACGATTTAAAAAAAAAATATATATATATATATTTTTATTTTCAACATGACAATGTGTAGAAATGTATCAGGCTTTCGTCTTTGCCGGTTTAAAATCATGTCTCCGTTACAGTCGTCTTTTTTCTCGACCGGGCACTTTTTGTTTCTACAGCGACTCTGCATGTTTCCTATAACAATGAATGACATGTTTATGTGGCGTGAGAAAGTCTCACAAACCACGCGAAATCAGATTAGATCTGAAACGGATTTCCAGAAAGGCGATTTTTGAATAGGATTTCAAACCACACATGAATGTAGCTCGAAGCGGATTCGTAAGTGCCGTTCACACTTGCTAAATATCGATTCCAATCGGATATGCAGACAAATCTGATTTGGACTGACAGTCTGAACGAGGCTAAAGAGTAAACCGTTTCCACAGATGGACCCGGAGGTGTTGTGAAAATGAAATGTTGTATACTCACTGTCTCCATGAAGATGAAACTCTTCCTCGTAGCTATGTAAAAGGAGTTTATTGATCTGTACAAATAAACAACATAAATCAATATTGACATCTCTTTTATGTCATCCAGAGCAGAAAAATGTGGCGTTACAGAATTTAAATGGTTAAAAGGCTAATTTACGGGTAGCCGTAGCCTAAATGTTAACCTGCATGATTTTGTCTTCCACTGCTACGGAAATTACATTGATGGCATTTGATGAAGACCTGCTGGGAATTATAATGACTTCACTCATGCTGTGCGTGAGACAATTAAGACAAGAAACAATATTCATACTGAAACATGTCAGCTATAGGAAGAGAAATGACTTGAGAAAGAACAGTAGGGACACCGTGTGACTTAAATGACTAGCGTCTGCGTAGTTCCCTAAATACAAAAATGTACTCTCCATGATTTTGCAACCAACGCCATTGGAAATCCCTAAAATGTTAGATGCGGATGACCATACTGTAGTATTAGCTTACATTTGATTGCAACATCAAATATCTATATATCTAAATGCAGAGCCGGACAGTAACGGAGTACATTTACTTGAGTACAGTACTTGAGTACAATTTTGAGGGATCTGTACTTTACTCGAGTATCATTTTTGGGGATTACTCATGACTTCACTCAAGTAAATTTGAGAGGCAAATATTGTACTCTTTAATCCACTACATTTCTATCCATAACCGTGAGTACCCGTTACTTCTAAAAAAAAAAAATCCATTGGGTGCAAAAAATCCATTAAAACTCTAGCAGAGGTTTGTCAGAGCGTTGCCATTGTGCATTGCCTTGTGGGCAAGTGAGAAATGTTAAATAAAGCAACATGGTAAAAAGATGAAAATGACTTGAATTAACTTTCAATTCCTTTTAGATTATCAAAGGTATTAACATGAACATTTTTCATAACTCCATGTAGGACGTTTCTGTACATAAATGTAAGCACATTTGTAGGCCTACTGAAACTCGCATATAGACTTTACTTGTTTTGACATTCGCAGGAAATCAAGCCAGAAAGCCATGTGACACTGTCTTTCCTTATTAGGCACTAACATAATGTCTAAACGAGCAAATACATTCCTCATTACACTATTTGATGATACTGGTAGTGTAGAACACGCCTTCTGAAAGAGGCCGATGGCTATAAAGATGCCAGCTCAACTGCGCCCTCCAGTGGCCAACATGAGACATTACAAACATGGCATTGTATCACACTAGTTCACATGCTGTATCCACCCTATACATACAGTTCGTAAAATCAGCATTAGTGAATCTCAAATAGTGCTTTTTAATTGCCATACTGTATCTGGTGCATTTTTTTTAGGTGTTTTTAAGTGTTTGCGCCACGGAAGAGTAGCGGTACGTGATGATTCTCAAATTAATTTCATCATTAAAAAAAAAGCCACCACTGCAGTCATTAAATGTATCCTCCTTAAAGTCGTAATACAATTAAATTAATAAATTGAGCTAGATGCCCATGTTTATGGTGTGGTTGTTTCTAGCATTCTGGCTATGTTCAAAATAGCTTAATACTGTTCAGTATGCAATGTATATGAGTAAGTAAAACAGGCTTTATTACTTACATTTTAACTGTATTATATTACATTGTTGTCATATTGATCTTGTCACAATAATTCAGTGGCGTCTTCATTTTTATGTTGTGTTTTTAAAATGTTGGGGTAAAGTAGTATTTTCAGTGCACCATAAATAAATGAATACTATTTTCCAGCAAAGACACATTAAATTGATCATACAATGTTGCAAAAGATTTCTATTTCAAATAATTAAATAATCCAGAAATAAAAGTATCATGGGTTACACAAAAATATGAAGCAGCACAACTGTTTCTTGAGCATCAAAATCGTCATATTAGAATGATTTCTGAGTAATGATGCTGAAAATTCAGCTTTGATCACAGGAATAAATTACATTTGACTATATATTCACATAGAAACGTTATTTTAAATTGTAGTATTTCACAATGTTACTGTAATTCAAATGAATGCAGCCTTGCAACCTTTTTGTGTATACATAAATATTTATACATAAACTGTGTACACTGCAGCAACATTAAGAATAGTGTTCTATTTTAAACACAGCCAGTCTTAATATACACCCTTACCAAAGGACATTTTATTGCATAGCAGAAGTATGCAATTTGGGATTGTGCATATGTACACATGATTAAATTAAACATTCGAAAGTTTATTCATAGATGTGGATGGCGAGTGATCTCATAGTCCAGATTCTTGGAAGGGAAGGGAGTGTGTGTCGACCTGTAACCCTTTCAAACCCTCCAGCGCTGGCTCAACCTCACACACACACACACACACACACACACACACACACACACACACACACACACACACACACTCCTGCCACGTCACTGGTCCACCGGGACGCTTCCCTGCTTCTGGTTATCTGTGATCGCTCCGCACAAATGTCTGCACAACCAAATCAAAATACTGTAAAGTGTTCAAACTTGTGAAATATTAAAATATGATGAAGTGAATCAAAGTGCATACATTGGTATGAAGATGGTACTCCTCTTGTAATTCTTGGAGACTTCAACATTTTACCAACAAACGCACACATTCTACCCTCCTTCTCTCTACTTTCAGAGGCGGAAGTCTCTAAACTCCTCCTTTCCAATCACCCTACTACCTGTCCGCTTGATCCTATCCCCACTAATCTACTTCAAGCCATTTCTTCCTCAGTTGTACCCACACTCACGCACATCATAAACACCTCTCTTCACACTGGTACCTTTCCCACAGCTTTTAAGCAGGCTCGAGCAACCCCACTGCTTAAGAAACCCAATCTAAATCCAGCACATCTAACAAGTTACAGACCGGTATCTCTTCTTCCATTTGTCGCGAAAACACTTGAACGAGTTGTTTTCAACCAGATCTCCTCCTTTCTTACACAGAACAACCTCTTGGACGACAATCAGTCTGGTTTCAAAAGCGAACACTCAACTGAGACTGCCCTGCTCTCAGTCCTCATCCTGCTGGATCTGTCTGCTGCTTTTGACACAGTTAACCACCAGATCCTCCTGTCAATCCTAAAGATGAAGGGCATCTCGGGAACTGCACTCCAATGGTTCGAGTCTTACCTCTCAGGTAGGTCCTTTAGGGTGTCGTGGAGGGGTGAGGTGTCTAAGACCCAACATCTAGCTACTGGGGTGCCTCAGGGCTCAGTGCTTGGACCACTCCTCTTCTCCATCTACATGACATCACTAGGATCTGTGATTCAGAAACATGGCTTTTCCTATCATTGCTACGCTGATGACACGCAACTCTACCTCTCATTCCAGCCTGACGATCCGACGGTCGCTGCTCGTATCTCAGCCTGCCTGACAGACATTTCTGGCTGGATGAAGGACCACCACCTTCAACTAAACCTTGCGAAGACAGAGCTACTTGTGGTCCCGGCCAACCCAACACTTCATCACAACTTTTCCATTCAGCTAGGCTCGTCATCCATAACTCCATCAAGGTCAGCTAGGAACCTTGGGGTTGTAATTGATGATCAGTTGAAATTCACAGACCACATTGCTAGAACTGCCCGGTCCTGCAGATTTGCCTTGCACAACATTAGGAGGATCAGGCCCTTCCTTACAGAGCATGCTACACAACTCCTTGTCCAAGCACTTGTTTTATCCAGACTGGACTATTGTAATGCTCTCCTGGCTGGTCTTCCAGCTTGCTCTGTCAAACCTCTACAATTGATCCAGAATGCTGCAGCCAGAGTAGTCTTTAATGAGCCAAAGAGAGCACACGTCACTCCTCTCCTCACAAAATTGCACTGGTTGACAGTTGCCGCTCGCATTAAATTCAAGGCACTGACGTTTGCCTACAGAACAACCACTGGCACTGCTCCCTCTTACATAAACTCATTACTTCAGACTTATGTGCCATCCAGAAACCTGAGCTCTGCTAGCGAATGTCATATTGTGGTACCATCTCAAAGAGGCACAAAATCTCTTTCTCAGAACTTTAACATGACTGTTCCCTGTTGGTGGAATGATCTGCCTAACTCAACCAGAGCTTCTGAGTCAGTAGCCACTTTCAAGAAACTGCTGAAGACGTATCTTTTTCGGCAGCACTTGATTCAGTAGTATTAACACTTTCTCTTCTCTTCTATTCTAAAAAAAAAAAAAAAAAAAACTGCACTTAAGTTAAACTGAGAGGGGTTATAGCACTTACGTATTGTTGTCCTACTGTTAGTTTTAACTGCTTCTTTTGTTCTCATTTGTAAGTCGCTTTGGATAAAAGCGTCTGCTAAATGAATAAATGTAAATGTACATTTAAAAAATGAATATTTGGGGCAAAATAATGTTGATTCGTCTGATGTTGCCCTTATTTCCTGTAGTAGGCCATACATGGCGCCTATAGTTTTAGTTGTATTTTACCCAGAATATTCCTTTAAAGTGCCCCTATTATGCTGTTTTTAAGGTTCCTGTTTTGGAGTCTCCTACAACAGGTTTACATTCATCCAAGGTCAAAAAACGATTTAATTTTCTTATAATATACATTGCAGCATCAGCTCTTTTATCAGTGTCTGAAGCAGTTCGATAATGAATTCAATCTCTCTAAACCCCTCCTCCCCGAGAGCCTGCTCTGCTCTGATTGGTCAGATGACCCAGTCTGTTGTGATTGGTCTGCTCTGCTCTGATTGGTCAGATGACCCAGTCTGTTGTGATTGGTCTACTCTGCTCTGATTGGTCAGATGACCCAGTCTGTTGTTATTGGTCTACTCTGCTCTGATTGGTCAGATTACCCAGTTTGTTGTGATTGGTCAGATGGCCCAGTCTGTTGTGATTGGCCTACTCTGCTGATTGGTCAGATGGCCCAGTCTGTTGTGATTGGTCTACTCTGCTCTGATTGGTCAGATGACCCAGTCTGTTGTGATTGGTCAGATGGCCCAGTCTGTTGTGATTGGCCTACTCTGCTGATTGGTCAGATGGCCCAGTCTGTTGTGATTGGCCTACTCTGCTGATTGGTCAGAGGGCCCAGTCTGTTGTGATTGGTCTACTCTGCTCTGATTGGTCAGATGACCCAGTCTGTTGTGATTGGTCAGATGGCCCAGTCTGTTGTGATTGGTCAGATGGCCCAGTCTGTTGTGATTGGTCAGATGGCCCAGTCTGTTGTGATTGGTCTACTCTGCTCTGATTGGTCAGATGACCCAGTCTGTTGTGATTGGTCAGATGGCCCAGTCTGTTTTGATTGGTCTGCTCTGCTCTGATTGGTCAGATGGCCCAGTCTGTTGTGATTGGTCAGATGGCCCAGTCTGTTGGGATTGGTCTACTCTGCTCTGATTGGTCATTCGCAATCGATTGCAAAGATGCCGTTGGTTTTTCCGTATCAATTCCAGCATGAGTCCTCATCCTTTGGAAGTGCAACAAAGTAGATTTGTGCAAAAAAAAAAAAAAACATTTTCTCAACATGAACCAAACTCTTCCAGTCTCAGCTACAACTGATGTGTTAAAGGGTCAAAGTAGACGTTGTTTACAGGCAGCCAATGAAGACCACAGGCTGGCATTGTGCAAATTTGTTACATTGCTAGGTAGATT